>OVBA01008835.1:0-11696 GCA_900406435.1 Lepidium aucheri | reverse complement strand
ATTAAATATTATCAAGAGATAAATTTTTTAATTTATTATAAAATATATGAAACTGAACGTTACAGTTTTATTATATATAGAGATTTGGATTAGGAATATCTCAATGCAATATTTTTGGTTGTTTTTTATTACGTTGACCAATAATATTTAAATTAAGTTTCTTATTAAAATCAAGAAAACTTATTTGTTAGAACAAACAAAATCTTATTAAGGTTCTTATCAAAATCTCAACAAAAGATTTATTCTAAAAAAAACTAATGAAAATCAAATCTTAATTGGTTAAAATTTTATTTTTAACAAACAAAATTCAAATCTTAATTGGTTAGAGATTTTTTTGAAACAAACAAAAATCATATTTTAAATGATTAAATAGATGTTGTGATAATTGTGATATTCTAATTTTAATTTCGAATCGTTTGAGAATTGTGATAATTGTCCTAGGTGAGTAGGGTCTTAAATAGATGTTGTTTATAATTTTTCCTATTAGGATTAGGAGGATTATTTTTAATAGATATCGATTAGGATAAGGATATTATTATGATAATCTCGTAGGATTTATAATTAATTAATTAATTATATTTAATCTAAATAATAATAACTAATTAATTAGTTATTGAATCTTATCAGAATATAATTGTGTGAGAAATATTATGTAATAATATTTCCTAGTAACAATACAATCTAGTCCAAAATAGACAATATAACACGATATTTAAGTTAATGCTATGCTTTTATTATATAAGAGATAACAAACGAAATCTGTTTAATCAAGGATCTTATTATAATCTTAAGTAACTTATTTGTTAAAATAACAATAACTAACGAAATCAAATTAAAGTTCAAAAATACAACCAATCTAATTAAAGTTCAAAAAAGTAACCAAATGATAACCTAAAAATCTCTATTAACGAAATAAATAAAAATTATTGCTATAAACAGATAAAGATAAGATCAAATCATGTGATAAATTATCTAAACAAATGTTATTCAGACAAATTATTTAGTTAAAATAAATCGACCAATCAAAACAAATCTAAAATTTAAAGTCTCTATTATTTGATTACAAAGATATGCAAAATCTTATTGTTACGGTTTTATTATTATAGAGATATAAGTTAAAAATATTTTTATATTAAAATTTAAACAAATTATTAATATTATGTGTATAAAGATATAAATAATAATTAGTTAAAGAATTTTATCAAATATTATCAAGAGATAAATTTTTTTATTATTATAAAATATATGAATCTATTAACGCTACAATTTTATGATATATGGAGATTTAGATTAGGAATATCTCAATACTATATTTTTTGTTGTTTTTATTACGTTGACCAATAATATTTAAATTAAGAATTGTGATAATTGTCATAAGATGGATCTTAAATAGATCTTGTTTATTAATTTTCCTATTAGGATTAGGAGGATTGTTTTTAATAGACATCGATAAGGATTAGAAATATAATTATTCAAGAGTTTAAAATTATAATAGAATAATTTCAAAGATAATCTCAAAGTAGAAAGTAGACAAGATGTGATAATTATAATCAGAATATAATTAATTAATAATATTTAATCTAGATNTTAATCTAGATAATAATAATTAATTTATTAGTTATAGAATCTTATCATAATATAATATTGTGTGACAAATATTATGTGATAATATTTCCTAGTAACAATACAATCTAGTCCAAAACAAATAATATAACATGGTATTTAAGTTATAATTTAAAATAATTTATTATAATTTGTTATAATTTAAAATAATTTATTTATAATTTAAAATAATTTATTATAATTTATTATAATTAAAAATAATTTATTATAATTTATTACAATTTATTATAATTAATTTTGATTTTATTTTAANAATTTATTTTGATTTTATTTTAATAAAATTTATTTGACCGTACACGTGTCACATGTTCAGCTATACACGTGTCACGTTAACGGTTGACTAACGGAAATAACGGTCAACATTGATTTTTGCCGAAAAATAATAGTTCGTGTATGAAATTCACAATTTTTATCAATAAACTTAGGTTTAAGTCTGACAAACAAGTTTGTGTATGAATTGGCACGACGACAAAAATTTATGTAGGTTTCAGCTATTTTCCCTATTTAAGTTAATGCTATAAAATTTTTACAATAATATATCTCGTGCATCCCACATATAATCATCTAGTTTCATAATAAATATTCTGTTAAAGTATTTAAACATAGCGTCACGGAGTTAAAGCATCAAACGTAGCGTTCACGACTATGTTAAAAGTTAGCCAGAAATAAAACAAACCCAAAAACAAAATAAGGCATTGTTTAGATTGTTAGGATAATATTTATCAAAAAAAAGAAAAACCAAAAACTGTTTGGATATATAATGATGAAATTAACGATTGCAGTGACCTGCCTTCTTGTTGCAGTCACAGTCGCCGACCCATTGAAGGTCCCAGGAAACCCATATGGCTATTTTCTTCCAGAGGAGTGTAGAGAAACGTGGGACGCGATGTTCTCCGTTTGCGATGGGTTTTTTGTCGATGGTCTGTTGCCGACACCCAAGTGTTGCCGATGGTTTAGTAGACGCTTTAAGAAGCCGAAGCAGAGGCAGCAGATTTGTCGGTGTTTCGAGTGGCAGTACTTAGTCAAGGCAGTATTTAGGCCAGACATAGACGCTTTTCAATACCTTTGCGATGTCCCCTTTGGCATCCCGTTGGCTAGAGGCGAGAAATGTACATGTAAGTTCCTTTATAACTTCACTGTTTCTTTATAGAACTTTTTATTCTCTCGTTAGTCCGTTCATGGTTTAAACAATTAATTATTATTCGATAACTTTTGCATCTTGTTTTTATGTTTCTTCAGAGCATGGGAGACTCAAAGGTGACAAGAATTACGAGGAACTTTTTACTTTTGTAATTGTAACTTTCTTACACATTTACGATAATTTGTAAAGAAATAAATGCTAAGCTAAAGCCCTTTAACAAAAAAAATAAATGCTAAGCTATATATATTACATCTTCCCGGGAACATCATTTGTAAAGAAATAAATGCTAAGCTCTATCTTTTAAATATATATATATATATATGTATATATATATATAATTCTAAACATCTGTTAGTTGGTTTTATTTTTTTATTTTATATGTATGTATAGTTATTTAAGAGAGAAAAATTTATAGAAAAAAGTTTTTAAGATTATTATGTGCCTGAATAAATAATTTTTACTACATATGCCTCATAAACAAAATTTATATTAACAAAAACCTTTTATTAATCTCGTCTTATGCCTCTATAGCTCTAAGCACGACATTACTGTACATGTGTGGACTAAACCGCTTGAACATTCAACAGATGACTAATTAATAACAGTCAATTATTGCTTTAGCAGATAGTTTAAAGTTCATGATAATTGGACAAATAGTATAGTTCGTATAGCAATCCGTACGCCGTTAAAAGTTTGGTATGAAATAGTTAATTTTTAGCCATATCATGTGCCATATGTCGATTTATAGTCTTAAAAAAGTTCAATTGGAATTCGACTGTTTTCCATATGATTGATTATATAAAAATAAATATATCAAATAAATATTTTAAATATTGGCATTATATATAAAATTAGTTAATAATATATTATTTTATAAAAAATTGTTCATTACTTAAAAAAAGATTAAGTTTTAGTATATATGTAGAAAAATTCTATGATTTTCTAGAAGAATATTTAATTTTGATTTACCTTTTTATTAAAAGATATATTGTAAATAGAATTAGGAGTTGATTGGTAAAACATATAGTGAAGCTTTTTAATACTTTATTAACAAAACATTATTGAAATTTAGAAAAACATTAAGCTCTCTAAATGCTCAATAGTTCAGTGTTCATAAATAATTTTTTTTTTCAAAACATTAAACAAAAAACATAAAACGAAAGTTGGAGGGTAATGCGTGAGGCTGGTTTCACAGAGCAGCGATCACTTCCCGCTTATAGCAGTGGACGGATAACGGTCCGGCGCCAATCAGATCCACTATGGCTCGCTGGTTTGACCTGAGCTGAACCACCATTTTGAGTCCCGCCGCCTGTATTATGCAGGAACTTGGTTACTGGTCTGAGCAGTTGTGACCCAATATTGTTGACAAAAAAAATGGCTGAAATACTCAATTCAATAACCCTTTTGCTTTCAAAAAAAAACATAAAACTTAAACATAATTAAAATATAATTATACTCTTATTAATTACTTACTATTTTGTAAATAATCTTTTAAAATAAATTATGATATCTAATTTTGTAATTTTAAATTTAATTACTTGATAAAATATAACTACTCGTCACTATTCCAATCGCATGTCATATAAACTTATGGTTTGATTAGTAGAGGATAATTGGATGATTAAAGTTTATGCTCCTTAATACGACAGTTTTATGTACTACCAATCATAAATTTTAGAGGAGGATAGAAAGAGTGGAGAAAAAAAAAATTGAATAAAAAAGTATAATAAAAAATACTATATAAAATATATAAAATATTTTAGTTTATGGGATTTTTAGAAAGATATTTACTTCAAGATAATTTTATGGCCATTTTCCTAAAGTCCGTTTTTGAAATGTTATTCTAGTAGCCCAAAACCAAAACCAAAATCAATTCAAATTAGAAGAATCAATCTGAACCAAACTTGACAAAGTATTCCAATTAGTCCTAAACCTATATATTTAAGAAACCGTCCCGGAACCAATTTAGAACCAAATTCTATATATTTTTAAAATTAAATCTTTATTTATTTTGGATTTTCATATAAAAATACTCAAACTCGAACTCAATATATATCGAATCGAACCTGATCCAAAAAATAAAAATTAACCGAATAAGTGTTAATCCAAGGAGCCAAAAACCAAATTAGAAAAACTAAACGAGACAAAATACTATGATGAGTAAAAAATCTATATATTCAAAAAACCGAATCCAAACCTGAACCAGAATTAGATCAAAAATCAAATTTGTACCCGGTATATTTTAAAATTGATTTTAATCTCTTTAGAGTTTTTCTAATTAATTTTTGTTAATTATAAAATTTTATATAAAATTTTGTAACCAAACTCACCTTTAAGCCTATTTTTAAGGGTAGTTATGAATCATAGGTTAAATTTATCCTAATGTTTATAACACGGTCAAAATGAAAGTGTCTCATGCTTTAAGACTCATTTGAGTTCACTCGATCACATTATAAAGCGGGATTTGATTGTTTTGATTATTTTCTTAAACCGTGTTCATTTAGGTTGTTAGAGCCGTGTTGATATTATGGAATATTGTTTCGAGATTTTGTTTTAGAAGCTCGAACCCAAATCAAAATTAATTCGAATTAGAGGAACCAAACCTGAAAGAAATACTCAAATGAGTCTTAAATCTATGTACCCAAAACAAACCAAACTCCAACCCGAACCAAACTAAATAAGAACCAAACTTTAGCTTTTCGAGTTTTTCTGTTAAATCTTTTTAATTTTGAATTTTTATATAAAAAATACTTAAACCTGAACTCGATGTATACCAACCAAACACAATAAAAAAAATTAAAATTTCCGAATAAGTTTTAACCTAAAATAACCAAAATACCGAGTTAGATAAACAAAACCCGACAAAATACCAGAAGGTATCCTAAATCTTTGTATTCGGAAAATAAAATCCATACTCATACCGAAACTGAATCAAGAATGAATATTTTTTAAATTAAATTTTAGTTCTTTAGAGTTTTTTCATTGAAGTTTATTAATTTTGAATTTTTGTATAAAATACAAAACCTACATTAACCCTAAAATGCTCTCTCTCTCCTCTCTCTCTCCTCGTGACGGAAGGATAACGAACACAGTAACTGCCGATCCTCTCTCTCCAGTTTTTTTTGCTGGTTACTGGCGGTTGGGTCTGGGATTGTAACTGTTCTCCAATGGCTATTAACTCCCAGTGTTTGCAAATTTGAATTCCAAAATCGCTTTCTTTACTTTCGATTGAAACTTCCAATTATGTCCGATTTTGTGAAGAAGATGCAATCAATAATGTTGGGCCTCGAGAAATCTGTGATTCCGGTGGCACTTGCGGATTACCTTCAAGCCTCGGGTGCGACGGCTCATAGCATGGTGGTGAAACCGATTAATAGACGCAAGCAGAACATGAGGGCTATGCAATTATCCTTTCCACGACTCTGGAGCTGTGGCAAAGAAGTAACTAGCCGGATTCTGGATAACCGGATTATACAGTTTGTTTTTCCGACTGAAGAAATGATGAACTTGGTGTTGAGAAGGTCTCCATGGTCTTTTGCCGAATGGATGGTGGTGGTGAAGAAGTGGAAACCGAACCAATCCAATGATGAATTGAAAGGCATACCGTTTTGGGTACGAATTTTTGGGATCCCTATGCAGTTTTTGACCAAGCGAAATGTGGTGATCATTGGTTAGAGTTTGGGAACTTTCACTAAGACAGATTTCGATACAGAGGGATCTGCTCATGTGGATTATGTGTGAGTTTGTTGTTGGTCAATATTGATGAAGGTTTGTGTTTCCAATGTCAATTTGATTTTTCAGGCAAAATAGTGACATTGATCATGCGTATGAACGATTAAGGAATTTCTGTACAACATGTGGATTCTTTACTCATGATGTTCATGAATGTCCACTTGCTTGTTCGGATGATGAGGCTATAAACAATGATCCCGGTGATAATGATGATGAGAATGACCCGGAAGAAAGATATGATTCGAAAGCTGATGGTGATGGTGGCCCTGCCACTACTGCTGAACCTATGGATTCCCATCCTCCATCGGAGACCAACCCGCCAACACCAACCCGCAAACACAAAGCGAATAGAGAAGATGCTGCCTTGTCAAGTCGTCCCAAAATTGCTGCTACTCGCCGTGGACTTCATCAATGGTTTACTCGTGATGACTTCCGTGAAACCCATAAAAAGATGATGTCTCGATCTTCCGAATTTGCTGAAGACAATCATGAGTTTGATGTCACATATGCTGCTATGGATTTTTGTCCGACAACACTGAACACCAGTGAGAGTACAGTGGGCCATAAGCCACATGAGGTGCCATGAATACAGCCCTTTGGAACTACTGAGGCTTGAAAGGATCCTTGGTAGTTTGACACCTTAAGGGAATAATACGTCGCTATTCCCCAGACATACTCTTTCTAGTTGAAACAAAGAACGCTGATGAGGTTGTACTTGATGTAGCAGCACAACTCGGATACTTTAATGTAGTCTATGTAACACCTTGGGGAATTTGAGGTGGTTTGGATTTAATGTGGTCTAATGGTGTGTTTGTACATTTCCTATCTCAAAGTGGAAGACTCATTAATTGTTATATTAATAAAACTGAGCGTTCCTGCTATATGTCGTTTATATATGGTCATCCCATATGACAACTACGACACTTGTTATGGGAAAAACTTGAACGAAATAAGAGCTACACAAAATGGACATTGGTTTATGTGCGGCAAATTTAATGATGTTCTACATGTGAATGAGAAAGTGGGTGGACCTCAAAGGGAGGCTTGGACCTTCTCGCAGTTCAAAAACATGGCCCAATCTTGTGATATGCGCAACTTACCTTAGTCTGGTATCAACATGACTTGGTGTGGATGACATCATGGTCACACAATACGCTTCTGGCTTGATCGAGTTTTTGCTAACACGAAAGGGCGTTCAGAATTCCCGAATACAACAGTAGAGTATCTTGACTTAGTAGATTCTGATCACCGACCAGCCAACATTCGATTTAGGAAATGCTATGACCGAGGGAAGAAGCTATTTTACAATGATTCACAGCATAGTGAAAAACCCGCGTTTAAAGAAACAGTTCAACAAGCATGGACCCAACAACCTTCAACTTGTCTACTTAGTGAACGACTAGTTGCTTGTCGAGGGGCTATCTCTAATTAGAAGACAAACAATACTACAAATGCAGCAAAAGAAATAAGGTGGCTTAATATGGCACTTGACACTATCAACTCGATTGGTAATGTCAACACTACAGCCCTTCGAGACTTACGTTTCAAGTTACATGAAGCGAACTTGGAGGAAGAAAGATATTGGCAAACAAAGAGTAGGAACCAATGGTTATAACAAGGTGATAGCAATACGAAGTTCATTCATGCATCAACAAAGACTAGACGGGCGAAGAATACTCTCACACAAATATTTGATGATGAAGAGAATCAATATTTTGGTAATAAAAACATCGCCCGGGTGGCAAATGACTATTACAGCATCCTGTTTCAAATTTCCAGAACAGTTTCAATGCAACCAGTACAATGCCTACAATGAGTGGTATCAGATTCAATGAACGAATCCTTGACTACCCCGATAATAACAGATGAGGTAAAGACAACTACCTTTGCTATAGGCCGTGACAGAGCGCTTAGTCCAGATGGCTTCACTGGAGCCTTCTACCAAGATTTTTGGAATAATATCGGTAATGATGTTGTACGTGAAGTTCAAGAGTTCTTTCCAACTACAATATGCCAGCCAAGTGGAATCATACACATCTATGTCTTATCCCAAAGGGTAATCACTACAACAATACATAAGTTTTACAACTCCAAAATTCGTCTCTAATTTGTTGTAAATGGGATTTACAACGAATTAGGGACGAAACCATTTTTGTTCTGCCCAGATTGTCATAACAGAAAATTCGTTGTAAGTTCGTTGTAAAATTTTCAAGACTCTAGATTCGTTGTAACTTCATCGTGAAAGGACCTTTGTAAAATACTGGGTGCGTTGTAAATTCGTTGTAAAAATAGGTGACGTGAATGCGTTATAAATTTAGCAACAAATTAACATCATCTATTTTACAACAAATTTAAATCTACTATTAATTAACAACGAATTAGAGACTACCGAATTTACAACAAAGTTGGGACGAAATATTTTACAACGTATTCGAGATGTAACTTTTACAACGATATAGGAACGACTTATTTTACAACGCATTCGAGGCATAACTTTTATAACAAAATAGGAACGACTTATTTTACAACTAATTAGAGACGTACCTAGGGACGTAATTTGCCAATGAATGAGGGACAAAAATTATTTTTAAAAAATAAAATAATATAATATTTCATGATATATAAATTATAAAAATTAGAAATTTTTTAAAATTTAAAATTTTGATTTTATAATTATTTATAAAATATTTGAATTTTCTTACAAAAATACTAAAAATACAAATATTTATCGTCAAATTTCATCATACAAATCTGCATTACAGGAAACTTGCTCCTCAGCCACTCATTGGTTTAAATCGACATCTTGCTGGGTCAAAGTCCAGATCCCGAGTGCTTGACGTCTATGCTACAATGCCTCCATATGATGTGGATCGCCCGCAACCAAAATATCGAACATAGACTCCACTGCTGCAAACTGCTCAGCCGTTGATCGCTTTAGTTCTGCTACTTCGTTTTGTGAACTTGTCAACTGAGTACGAAGAGAGTTTTTCCCTATCCAAGTAGAAATAACTCTTGGGACATCTTGCGCGGATCCAACTCCAAGAATCTGTCATTTCTTCCTCGGAGCAATCTGGTAAAAACGTTAAACATGTTAATGTTAATTATATTACAATAAATTAAACATTGAAATTAAATACTTAATAACATTTTATTAACTTATTACCTGTTTGTAAATGGAGTCTACTTCTGAAGTGGTCAATTCCACATGAGTACCATCACAGGTTTCCTAGGAACGTTGAGTCTGACACTCCTATAGAGCAGCTACAACCTAGTTGTGTAGCTTCTCCGACCTAGCGTGGACGGAAACACCGGACTTGGTCTTATGAGTCCGCTCAAACAAATCCGGAAGAGAAGAACATGTCCTAACTCTTCAACCTAAAAATTATAAAATTTAGTTAAATATCTAAGTAATTAAAAATTAAATAAACTAAATATTTTAATTTTAAGTATAACAACATACCATCTGTAGAGCGACCCCGCCAAAAGGAGTCTGCCCAGCAGTGTGAGGCATAGACAGCGGCAAACCTTCTGGACCAAGCATGTTCCGAGAAGCAGAACACTGAACAGCTCTTTTCACGGAGTTGGGGTCTGCCCAATAATTCTTCAACCCATCCCAAACTGCGGCTGTCATGAAGATAAATTTGTTGTTATCTTCTTTTACCTCCCAATCTGTCTTCCAATCGGAGACAGTGTTAGCAAGCCCCTTCATGGCTTTCTTGTTAAACTCATTGTTGAATAAAACTCGGTAGCTCCTTGTTTTCTTTCTGCTTTTTCTTTCGATTTGAGTTAGCTATAAAATTAGAAAAGAACACAAAGATTTAACGAGTTCTGATCTTTCGATCCTACATCTCGCCGGAGAAGAAACCTTTCTCCGGATTCCACTAACAAATACTCAATCTCAAGTCACGATTACAAAGATTCACACCCCAATCTCACCGCATCAATCAACACCGATTGATCACACTCATCTCTCTCTTTGAAACTTGTTCCTCACTCTCTCTAAACCCAGAATAGAATGATTCACCTAACAGAAAAGATCGATACACAATAGAAAGAAAGCGGGAGCTTATATCTTGCTCCGTTACAACGTCTTGTAACAAAACGACTCTCACCTCTAACTATATCTTCAGCTCAATGCTCAGATAACGAAGTGTGAAGAGCTCTGAAATCTGTTCGTTAATCCTGATTCCTCATAACCGGTTTTGTGCACTTAAACCAGCTAATAACCAGCTGAACCGAGATTCTTAATTTGACCAATAAGAACCTCCACTCTACGCAGAGTCTTTGTCTTGAATAATTCAGCTAAGTTAGAGTCTATATACTTCAATTCTCCACCTTAGACTCTAACACAAGCAACTCAAATAAATAGGTGGATCTGGTTCTCTCTTAATCTACGTATCTGAAACTCTAAGCATCTTCAATGTATCACGGAGTTTCCATACTCGCAATACTTTAGTAAAGATATCTGCAGAATTATAAGTTGAAGGTATTTTCAAGACCTGAATCATACCTTCACTTATTTTGCTTCTGATGAAATGATACTTCACCGCCACATGCTTAGTCCTGCCATGAAACACAGCATTCTTTGCTAAAGCAATAGCACTTTGTGAATCACAGTTCAGCTCCACACAGTCCTGATGAAAACCAAATTCTTCTGCTAACCCTTTTAGCCACAAAGCTTCTTTTGCAGTCTCTGATAATGCAACATATTCCGCTTTAGTTGTGGACAGAGCCACAACAGATTGAAGAGTAGACTTCCAGCTAATAATGTTTCCTCCTGCAGTAAATACCATACCTGTGATTGATTTCCTGTTATCTAAATCTGCTGCATAATCTGAATCACAGTATCCCTTGATGATGAAGTCGCCTTTGTTTTGAAACTTCAATCCCATTTCCGTTGAACCCTTTAAATATCTCATGACCCACTTAACTGCTTGCCAATGTTCCTTTAATGGTTTAGTCATGAATCTGCTTATCATTCCCACTGGATAAGCAAGATCGGGTCTAGTGCCAATCATTGCATACATCACGCTTCCTGCTCCACTCTGGTACTGTGTTGTCTTCATATACGATTCATGATCTGTTCTTTCTTTGTGACTTGCTGACTGAAGCTTGAAGTGAGCTCCTAAAGGAGTGGTCACTGACTTTCACTGATCCATCTTAAAATTCCCAAGTACCTTTTGAATGTAACTTGATTGGG
>OVBA01008834.1:0-11698 GCA_900406435.1 Lepidium aucheri | reverse complement strand
TCGGATCGGACAGTCCGGTCGGTTCGGACAGGAACTGTCGGATCGGACATTAGAGTCCATAGGCTTTTTATTTTTGTTTAATAAGTGGACCAAGGCTTCAGCTTGTGAAGCAAGGCCACAACTGAACTCTAGTTAGTTGTTTTTGCACTTGTATCTTGTTTGCTTATTAATGGGTTGCGACCCATCTTTTATTTGTTTCTTTTGCTTTGAGTCGGCCTTGCAGCTCTGTAATTTTTAACTTTTATTATTAATAAAGATCCAACTTTCTTCTACAAGAAAACCTAGCCGTTAGAGAGCTTAGCCGCTTGTCTAGAGGTTTAAACCACACAAAGATATCTTGAGAGGATTCCTATTGATCGAGAGTGTGTTCGAGTGTATCAAGAAGCCGACCATTCTTCTTGTGGATCACTCTTCAATCCACCTACTTCCGCCGCACATCATCTTCTTATCAAAGGAAGTACACACGGTTCCCTTTGATTAAGACCCATTCCCAACAACCTTAGAGAAGCACCTTGAGGCGTGTATCAGTTTTGCTGACCAAGCTTGAGGGAAGGTATTAGACTTTATGAAGGAGACAAGAGGATGAGGCCAAAGAGGCCGAAGACCTTTAAGGTCAAGAAGAAGAAAAGGAGGTGAGTCAAGGCCAAAGTCATCAAAACAAGGCCGAAGACCACCCCAAGAATCTCCAAGAAGGATTAAAATGGCCACTAAGGACCCATACAGGTCAACAAATCATCAAAAGATCAAGAAAAGGCCTAAAGAAAGCATTCTGGAAAAGTCAACATTTTTGATATGAAAGTCAACGGACGGGTTCTATGTACCGCGGGAAGGATTTTGGGTCGAAGGGCATGTACCGCGGAGAGGCATCCAGAAAAGTCAATGCTACATAAAAAAGTTAACGATTTTCAAATCTTTCCAAATGTTGATTCTGATCAAATGGGATGTTATCTAAGGTTACTAAGACCTAAATGGAGGCTAATTAAGTCAAAGAAAACATGTGATCATCTTCTTTGTGCTAAGTTCAAAAATAAGGAGATGTCACTTTCACTTGGGAACAACACTTCCTCTCTCCTCTCCAATTGTCATGAAGCTTGTGGCTAGTGTTTATTTCCAGCTGAACAATTCTCCTTGTAATCCTCTATAAATAGAGGTTGTATTCTCTTTGTAAAATTATCCACATCAAATACAAAAGAAGTGTTCACAAAGTTTTCTCTTTATTTTGTTTGTGCAAGTAGTTTAGGATGTAGATTTTAGGATTTGAGAGCTCGTATAAAGGCTGCCTTATGGCAGTCCTCTTCTACCCAAAACACTTCTAAATCTCCACCCAAACTCTTCTCTTGCTTTTGGTTCATTTTTTCTTAAAGATCTAGTTGAATGGTTCTTAGATCCAAGATTTCCTTAGCATACAAACTCAAAAGTGTTGTGATGCTTTGCTTGGACTAGTTCCAACCTAGACTTTCTGTTCTTGCTAAGGCCGAGCTATTCCATAACAGTCTCAGATTTATAAAGTCTTGTTTGTGTAGATTCAACCACAAGTTGGTGTTTCGTCACCCTTGAGATCGAGTCGATTTTGTGGGTTAAGTGGTTTCCTTCACCAAGTGAAGTCTCCATGTTTTATGTTTAGCTGACTCTCACAAAAACCAATAATAGGTGCTAGTTCAACATTCTCTATCAACTTAAGATTACTAAAGAAGTGGTAAGAAGAACATGAGTCAGTAACAAGGGAGTTAGACGGTTTTTGAGAGTATAAGTGCTAGTTCAACGTTCTCTATCAACTTAAGGTTACTAAACAAGTAGTAAAAGCACATGAGTCTTTAACAAGAGAGTTAGACGCTTTTTCTTGATTGTAGACTTGTTTGAACCATCCCCGGGCCTCTTTAGTGTTTGTTCATTTCTTGTACAAACCCCGGAAATAATCATTTTGATTATTCTACAAAACTTGTACAAACTAAAACTCCCCCTCAAGCTTGACTCTGCAATGTGATTCATTAGGGTTAAACTTGAAAGTCGTAACTCACCACCTCCGTAAAAACCTTAGTGGAAAACTCTTTGGGACAAAACCAACTAAGGGAAAAAGACTATGGATCATAGTTACCATTTAGATTTAGATCATAGTCTAAGTCCCTCTATTTGGCTCTTCGGCCATTGATTTGGCCTCAATGCTTCAATACTCCCCCTCAAGCTTGGTCTACAAGTCTCACCAAACGCCACGCTTGGAAGTGATATACATTGGGAGGCTCCCCCCTTTCGGTCAACACTACATTTGGAACCATCTTCAATATGCCCAACTTTGACATTTCCTTAGCTTCAACTCTTTGGTATGTCATATCATGGATCATAATGTCCTGGATAATATTCAATGTGACACATGATGATTGGCTCCTGAGTCAAGAATGCAGGATTGAGATCCCAAACATTGTTGAGAAACTGTTAAAATACCAACAAATCGGTAGACAGAGGAAGAAAATTCAATAGCCGAGCGATTAGGTGAAGACTTTGATCCATTATTCTCATTCGGATTGGTAGAGGGTGGAGTCTGCAATTGAGAACTGAATAAGGCAATGATCTAATGCAATTGATCCTTAGATAAACTTTCTAGAATGTTATCCATAGACATAACAATTAATTGAGGAGCAACAACTACAACTACAACAGGTTCAGGTTTCTAAGTCTTAGCATTGCCTTTGCTTTTAGGTGTAGAACCAGGAGGATAACCATGCTTTTTGTAATATTTATCCACCATATGTCCCACACAATTGCAATAAGAATAAATATGTCAGTTCTTAGTTGTTCCTGATTGAGAAAAATTGATATTAGGATCTGTCAAAGAGGCAGCTGAATTTTCTGAAGTCTAGAACACCTTAGTTGGAGAAATTGCAATAGTGGAGAAACTCCTTTGACTGTCATCCTGGTCCATCATCTATTGTGGGATTCTCTTGATAGTGCAGAGGAACTAGATAATCCATCTACTTGTGGTAAAGCAGTGAGTCTTCAGATTAAAACTGAGCGTGCTCGTATTGTTAAGTTTCCTGTAGAACTCAATGAATCCTATGCAATCACTTGTCGTCAGATTATTATGATGAAGGTTTTACCATCTTTAGTTCAAGTCCTACAAGAAACATGGAGCTTTGACGTAGATCTTGAATTGTTTGCATCAGATTAAAAGTATGGGGTAAATTTGTCTTGTGAAATCTTCCATACAAGTCATGTCAGATGTCTGATGCATAATTCAAACGCAAGATACTACGATAAACATGTGGTGACAACTTTAATATCCAGATGCTAAAATGTTGATCAGATTACAGATGTCGAGAAAAAGTACCATCAATGAAACCAATCTTATTCTTAGCATTCAAAGCGATTTTCTAGCAGCATTCCAGTCATTATAATTTGAACAATCAAGTCTCAAAGAGATGATTTGCAAACCTGGTGATCGGAACTATGCATGAAATAAGGTGATTGACTCAAATCATTGAAATTGGGAAGAACTACGGCTCGCGGAACTCCAAGACTGCGAGAAACAGCTGTTGGAGGAGAAACTGGAGGAGAACCCATATGTTCGATCGATTGAGTTGATTGTCGATTGTGTTGAGAAGAAGAACTCGTCGAAACTCTAAAACGAACAGATCAGCGAGGGAGATTTTTCATAATAACAATGATTTCCGCAGAAGAACAAGGAAACAAGGATCAAGAAGAGAAATAGATAATATACTTGCCAAAATTTGAGCTGAGTTTTGAAGAATTTCAAGCTCAATGATGGATCTGATATCATATTAGCTAAAGAGAAAGTTTGTTAAGAGTGTTGTAAAAGCTTTTCTCATAAAAATTCCACTAAACATACTATACAATAGATATGTATAAAAGTATATGAATCTGTACATTTGGTTAATTATAGAACCGTATATAAACATATCTAATAGAGTACAAAACCTATTGAAGCTACTCGAACCCAATCCGAATATGCCCATGACAAACCACAATATTGGAAGAACGTTGAGAGCGGTGTATATAATACACCTTAACTTGGATCTTAGATCGTATTAAGACATTCACCAGCATTGGAGGAAGGCCAGCGACATCAATAATTTTCCGATCAAGAATCCGAATTATAGAAATAATGAAAAGAGATGACGTGAGGAAGAAGAGTAGTAAAATACATACAGTAATGAACGCTATTATTGAGTTCCCTGATTGTGACTTTCTTAGCAAGGAGTTTTCTCAAACAGTTTAAAATCCGAGGCGGTGGCTTTCCTTTGTATACTCTGTTACCAATACGACATGACACATACGGAAAAATGAAAATCGTTGATGGAAACCAACTTGATCTGACCTAATCCAAATCAGGTTACATCTTCGAACAATGTCTTTTCCTCCACAATCTTGGCCATACTTCCGATTACAAGTACCCAACTTTCTACTACCCTTTTGATTTTTCCATCTAAAATTTCCACCAATGTGAAAGCTCTTGTTGTACCACCACTCTCAGACTCTTCTGCTCCCTTCCAACAATTTCCCTGACAACTTTCCTTTGTCCCTTTAACCCTTGGAACTATTGCACCGTTCACATAAACAGTCTGGCTGTCAATATCTTGCACTACCATTTTCCGATTTCCTTTACCTGATTGCAGCTCCTTATGCATGTGTCCAAATACAACTAAAGGAACCGACAGCTTCGTTGTCTCCTTCAACTGGCGTATTGCTTGCTCAAGATCTGAAACATAACGTGGGTTTTCTTATCAAAATCACTGTCTTGTATTCTAACATTGAATTGCATTTCAGCACTTTGGAGTCTAAAGCATAGGAAATGCCACTAATGCCAAATTGATAGAATGGTAACTTGTTTCACCTGGATCACCATGGTCACCACCTTCATCCACCCAGTCTCTTCCACAAATATCCTCTGCTTGGGAACCAAGACCTACAAGATGCGGAAACGACTAATTAATCCTTATAAGTTCAACCAGACGGCCCTAATACTGGACCCGTAAGGAAGCTCGAAAGGTTGATGCACCTGTTGGCCCATTATGAGCAAGAATTATAGCCACATGATCTTCCGGTGTTCCATGTGCAGCTCGGCAAATACTGGCATTACTGGCATCCATATCATGAACTCCATACCTAGAAAGAGATTACAGTGTGTCAATGCTGGTAGTTTTCTCTACTGGGTACTTGAAAATTGCTACCCCTAATCACTAGACTTGTACTTTCACAGAGACCACCAGCAAATAGTAGATTAATTAAACTATCAATTCGTTTTCTTCAGTGAGCCATGTACATATAAAGATCTAGGCAGCTCATCGTCTTTTAAACCAAGATTCATGCCTAGTTTAATTTTATTTTTCAAAACAAAAAGCTATTTGATCAAATGAATACTTCATAGAGAACATATATGAATGCATATCCGCCATGTAACTCAGATGCTAACCTCTGGACAAGCAGCTTTTTCCGAAACAATCGATCCCCTCCATGTGAAAAGGGCCGACCACCAACAATACTGAGCTTAGTTGAGGGGAAGTCCAAGCGTTGATATCCTACGTGCGCGTCACCAAGGCTGTTGGTTGCAGAGGGAAACAAAAAGCAACAATGACCATCATCCTAAATTTAGTTCCCCGAAATGGGTATCATGATAGGTACTCTCTCCTCTAAAAGAGTTCTCCGAAGAAAGTCCTAATGAAACTATGAATAGAGATCATATAGTAAATCAATGACGCGAACACCTATTCAAACTACGAAGGGTTTAAGCAAAAAGCTCATTCAATACAAGACTTGCTAAAAATTTTAAAAAACGCTGCAGCAGTGTGTTACATTACATGTAATATATCGTAAGAATATTAGGTAGAAAAGTTGGAGGGAGTAAACAGAATCCACAGATGGTGTAATATTAATAGCAAGCAATTCAAAAGACATGAGGGTCAAAGCAGTAAGCGGTCAAAAGTATTTCTTGGTATACCATCAGAGTCAAAAAAAGAGCTCAAGCAAATAATGGAAAACTCACATATCGAGTTGCATTTGAACACGATTTTGTTTTCTGAAAGAAACATCAACCAGAAAATAGATATCCACGATCAGAGAATTATATTCGATAAGACGGTTAAATCAGAGAACGGTTAGTTAGTGGCAAGACACCTTGAAAAGTCATTGGTGAACCAGGCATCATGATTACCCAATATAACTGCTTTAGGGAAAGAAAGAGCAGCTACACTTTGCACAAGTGGAACGTTTTCCTCACCAAAATCACCTGACATAATTTTTGAATGGGATTTGAAGTTTTCTGACTTTAATAAAAATCATTGAAGGTAGTATGTAGATATGTAAGGAATCATAAAAGAAATCATTATCATTAACAGAGTAGCTGCCTGTGAAGAGCACCAAATGCGGCTGCAAATTACGTTTAGAACTGGATTTAGGTTTCATGAGCCAACGGAACGTGTACATAAACAAGGCATTTGAAGAAAGTAAATGGAAAGCGTTTAGAAAGATAGAAGGAAATCAAAAGGACCTGGAGTAGCCGAAGAGCCTTTCGATCTTCATCAAGATCCCAGAAGCCATGCTTCAACAGAAGAAGAAAAAAAGATAAACAAGCAAAACGTAGTGTGAGAGAGGAAGAGATACGTAATAACATTACGATGTCTCCGACAACGGCGATCCGGACAAGAGAAGAGGACNAATTTTTTTTTATAAATCCTTTTTTCTAAAACGAAAAAGATTTTTTTTTTTTTTTTTTTTTGTCACTGAACAGACCTTAATTTGCTGTTTCAAGAGAAGGAAAGACCACGATAATCATTTTTTTAGGTCGTAAACTGTACGTCGTCGTTTCAACAAAATGATACAAAGGCACAGATAACTTCCACAAGCCTTCAAGGAATTGAATTTTTTATCCTTGAATTTTAGTATACAGGCCCCACCCAAGAAATAATAACAAAGAACCCCTATTTGTTTATTGTTTACCAAAAAGAATGACTATAACTGTATATTAATCAGTTATCAACTCTCCTCTTTCCCCTCTTCCTTTCCATCTTCTACTGTGATACCTTGGAGACGCTCTGATAACTGCTCCACAGAGGTCTCTGCTTCTGCTTCTTCTCTCTTCGTTCCCTCTTCTCCCACCTTACGCCTCTCTCTCTCATCATAGTAGTAGAAATCATCGAGGATTGATGTATGCGCCTCGTAGTCTTTGAAAATTTTTAGCATCTCAATCCCTTGACGTAGCTTCACCTAGTACAGTTCATCAACTAAGCATGTCAGTTCACCAAAAACTCAAATTCATGCGTTAACCTACTCAGCATCTCTCTCCTACCACCAAAACTGTACTCTTCTCTGTTCCATGTTTTGCAAAATGTCCCACACTCCAGAAAACCCAAACCAACAAATACTAGTTTTCTCCTACTTATACATGCCCTAAGAGTCTGATTCCACAAGAGACTATTGAAGTAGTCATATCAACTTTGCTGTCTGTGATATTTAGCTTCCAAATTCCTACACCAAGAACTATTAACATTTGACCCAATACATATCTCCAAGGATTTCCCTATTAAAGCTGGGAATGTCCCTCCTTAGTCATTCATGATCATGTGAAATTGCACTAGACTTTTCCACATAAAACCTAACACCTGGGTGAATAGACACATACAATGATGGTACTGATACGTAGACAACAGAGGATAATCTACAATAAGATGGGACTAGGCAAGGCAACAAAATAAGTAAGGCCCACCTCCTGAGAGTCTCGGCTGTGTGTCACTGGCTTGTTGTCATTGTTTTGTAAAAGAATATGACAAAATCTGTTATTAGGTACATCTTTCACTATATGCCACTTCACTGGGAACTGCCCACTCCACCTGTCTTGCTGCCAGTAAGCAGCATCCTTTTCAAAATCTACAGGTCCGACCATTTCCGACACCCCACAAAATTGTCCACTAGCATTTACCTGCAAGATTTCAAAGTTTAATTTAGCTCACTGTTCCCTTGAAGCAACTAAGGGTTGCTTTCCAATTGCCAAAAAAGGAACTTATCAATTACAACTTTGGTTGATCCTGGATATATATTTATACTGTCACATCAATAGAAAAAGCCATACCGAAAAGAACAGAAAGATTGGACATTTTCCACCCATCTTCTCAGCATCCCGATAAGCAGTATCTAATTTTTTGTTGCCATGTGGTGTGCTGGCCCAGACATTGTACTTAATACTTCTATGGACATTGTCTTCACTAAATGACTTGACAATAAAGAATTTGGCGTTCTTATAATCTGTCACAAATTCTGGATGGTTGTATAAACTGGGATTCGGTCCAGCGTTGCCAGGATCCCTCGTTGAATCATCAGTATTAGAACAAACTTTGGAACTGTTCTTGGTCTTTACCCTGCTGGATGCCCTTGGTCCTCGATTACCAAACAGATCATTGATGTTAGATACAGAACCCTGCTCCTTCTCTCGCCGTTTACCAATCTCGGGGGTTAAACTGACTCGATTATCAGCTCCATAATATGAGGCCATAGAGTTGGGACTCTGGTAAGATCCTACATGATAATAACCTCCCAAAGAAGAGCTTGAAGCAATCCCACTCCCATGCATAGGTAACTGATGCAAGATGTCAGAAATGATGTAAGCCCATAAAACTGTGAGCAAATTAAACTTACCGAGTATGCCAAAGACCCATCTATTCTCTTAAGCCGTTCAATAGAAGAAAGAAGCTAAAGACTGAAAACCAAAACAGACTATGGCCATTGAATTATATATGAGAATCTTTCACGGCTCTTCAATATAGGTTGTCAGTATATATTCACAATCTTGTAGGAATGACGTAAAGCGATGAACTCTCACAAAAGCTAGTGATACTAACGACCAGTGCACTTTTATGGAGTTTTCTATCCTGTAAGCAAATATTTACCCAAGTAACCCAATAAAAGTTAATATATAAGAGGCAGAAAGAAAAGAGATGTAACCTGTGCAGCATTATGGTCGTATGGCCCCAGGATACCGATCGTTTGAGGATAAGTGATAGAGTTGTCTCCTTGATTCGCGGGTAAACTGCCTCCGCCATATTGCCCAATAGGAATCATATATGCAGATGCTGGCTCACCACCAATTTCTGACGGAGTAAAATGCATAGCTGAAGGTGCACCAAAGTGTGGGTAATAGACTGGGGAGATTGGAACCTGTCCCTCCAACATTATAGATGGATAGGGATTGTAGCTAAAACCAGTTTGGTACATAAGAGACGTATTGTCATTGTAGACAACCTGAGAATAAAGAAAAATAAAATAAAAGGTAAATTATGTAGCAAGAGGAAAATGGAACATTGATAAGGCAAGTCGTTCTAACCTGTGGCACATGCAGACCTTCAGGCGTAGCATATCGTAGATATCCATCCCAACTATTGATACTTTGTGCATAACCTAGAAAGAAGAAAAAAACAATAATGCATTGAGCACTCACATTAGTTGTTGTTGTTGTTGTTTCCATAATGGATTGAACGAAAGAGAGAAGAAAACGTACTTACCAGGATGTGCAACGTCCCAATCGTAAGGATAGAGATTGGCAGGGGTTTGAATGACATTGAAATATGTGGCGGGATCAGGAGAAGGAGCAATGGAGGAAGAAACAATCCTTTCATCTTCCGGAGGAATCTGCTTCGTGAAAGGAACGACGCATTTAACCATGGAATCTGGGATGGCTTACAAAAATCAAAACAGAGAGAGAAATGATATACCTGTTCGACGCCATTATCTGCCATCACTGGTCTTTCCCCTGCGCGAAGTCAACATATCCCGTTAGCAGTGGAAACAGGGAGCAATTAACAGCTCTACGATGCTATTGCTAGGGTTTGGGTTTCATCAATTGGGGATTTTCTTCATCAAAATCGAAGAGAAACGACAGAGAAAGAGAATGAGAATGAGGGGGAAGAGTGTACCAGAAGAGACGATTCGGTTGCGCTGATTTCTGGAAGAAGCGGGATCCATGGAAGAAGAGAGATCTGAGAGAGAGATCGGAGGTTTTTGTAAAGATGAGAAAATTTTGAAAGACTATTGAATTGAAGTGTTGTGGGCCCGTTTATGATACGGAAAATAAGGATTCCTTTTAAAGCGGTTTGAGCCTTTTCTTTTGTTCCTTGTTTCAATGTTCCAAATAAATTACACGATCCACTTTTCCGACACAACTTCAGACCTTTCTCACAACTACAGAAACAAATTCAAAAGCCAAACATCTACCAAATTAGGGAATATTATTGTAAAATTACATGAATTTTTATTTGTTTATATAAACTCCATATTATGAAATTCGTTAACTTTGTTGTATTTTTTTCCCAACTGAATCTATTATTAATCAAGAACTATCAAGCATTACATTTGAGTTTTAAAAGTTTGGACAAGAGTTAAATAATTATCATGTAGTATTAGTAAGCTGTAACACACTTTTGCGAGAAGGTTAGCACATGTATTTGTTGGTGTTCCTCCTAGTGAGGAAACCTTGGGTTTGGTTATAAGAACCAAACTTGGGTCTTAATTGTGTTTGGTTATAAGAACCAAACTTGGGTCTTAATTGTGTTTAGGACACTAATGGGCTTGTGTTGGAGTGTACACATATAAAATCACTCTAGGTTAAATGAAGAAGTAGAGAGAACAAGAGAAAAAGAAGAAGTGAAAAAATATGTTTCGTCAGTTCTGTTTCAAGGCAGTGTTTGAACCTTCAAACGTATTCTGATCTGGCTAAAATGTTGTGGAAAGCTTCGTGACTTAGTGATCTTCAGATCCAACGGTGGAATTTTGGTTTCAACGGCTGGTTTGTCAGATATTTGGGTTTTAGCGTGGCTGTTCGCTTTGTGACGATTTTCCGATTTCTGCATATATTGTCTTGGTGTTTGAGAAATCCGATGGTGAGATCTTTTCTGATTGAGCTGAAATTTGGCAGATGTGTTGTTGAGTCGTTTATCTAGGGTTTGTACGGTGGAGATCTAATCTGGTGGCCGAGACCTTAGTAAACCTATAGTCGTTTGTGACTGTATATTTCTAAGCTCTTCTATTGCTCTCTTGTTGAAGTTTGTTATATTAGAGATTGCTCTTTGTAGCCTTAGTCTCTGTATTTGTTCTTTGGAACAGAGAGGACGTGGTTGTAACTCAAATACATTGGTGATAGTGGATTTTGAGTGGACTACGGTCCTGTGGTTTTTTCCTTCTCACATCGAGGAGGTTTTCCGCGTTAAAATTGCTTGTCTTATCTAGTTTCTGTTTTGAGTGGTTGTTGCTATTCTTGTTTGAATATATTCTCCTCACAGGTTCATACAAGTGTGGGAAACATTATTCCGCTACGCCTTAGTGTGCTTGTTTCCCAACAGTGTGGTATCAGAGCCAGATTCCACTTGATAACATTGGGTTATTTGTTTGCTTGTGTGAAAGATGGAGAATATGGGCAGAATGATAAGCTTGAATGGTGCTAATTATCATCTATGGAAAGGTAAGATGGAAGATCTGCTTTATGTAAAGGGATTTCAAGGAGGATGACTGGAAGTTGCTGCATCGCCAAGTTTGTGGTTTGATAAGGCNTGTGGTTTGATAAGGCAGTGGGTAGATGATAATGTGTTGCATCATATTGAAAATGAGACTAATGCTCGCTCTTTGTGGTTGAAGTGGAGAAATTATATGCTCAAAAGACCGGAAATAACAAGATGTACATGATTAAGAAGTTGATTGAGTTGAG
>OVBA01008833.1:0-11699 GCA_900406435.1 Lepidium aucheri | reverse complement strand
CAAATTATCTACTTATCTTAACCTAAAAAAATTGGTAAATTCTTTTTTTTTTTTCTATTTTTATAAAGAAAATAGGTATTTTAGTAATTAAAAATATTAGAGAAAAAAGTAGGTTATATAAGTAATTTTTTAAAAAGTAGATTATTTAAATAATTTATAAAATAAAGTAGGTTATTTAAGTAAATTTCTCAATACATATTTTAGAATTGAAAATTTAAAGAAAATTTTAACATATGACACGTTGTAACATTATAGTTTGAAAATACATTTTTATATATTCATTTTAGGAAACTATACATATATATATATATATATATATAAATTTAGATAATTACTAATTGAGTATTTTGACTATTTACACACACAACTTAACTTATGTTAATTAGGTGGAGAAATAACCTAGTCGTAATAAGTTTATGTTGCACATTTTAGGATCCATTTATCTTTTTGTCCCAACCCCGAATTTAAATCTCCTATCATTTCATTTCCAGCTAACACCTCTTGTAGCAGAGTTTCCAAATCAGGAACTGTGTATACGGATGCGGCGAGGCTATATTGGTTTATACTATCCGTACTTAGTTATCACATTTTTTTGAGGTTTCTGATATGTCTGGATTTTAACGTTTTTAGGACATAGTTCGAATTATTTTCTATCCACATCATAACATTTGCATCATTTTAGAGTCCTTGTAGGCTTATTTTCATATTTTGCACTTGCATCCTATACATTTTGCATATGGAGTGAATTCTAGATAGTTTTGGAGCACTTTGGATGCACTCATGGACATGAAGAATATTATGGACTAGACTGGACTGGAAGACTTAATCAGAAAATGCTGCTACGAAGGAGATCCTGACCACCTCGAAGTCAGCCCTCGCAATTCACCTACGAGGCATACTCCCACGGTCCAGAAAATGCTGTTAAGGAGGAGATCTTGACCACCTCAAAGTCAGCCCTTGCAGTTCACCTGCGAAGCGTGCTCCCATGGACCATAACAAGCTCAATCCAACCCAAGACTGGATCAGACAGGTTTGAGTAGTTGAAATACTGAAGAAAAAGCTGACCGAGCACACCTCGCAGCCACTCCTTGCCTTACCAACTGTGAGGTGATTAGATTTTGAGGACCTAAGCACGCCTCTCACCCACCACTCGAGGTCCAACTGCGAGGCCTCCATCTAGGCCTCATTTTCTTGATTTTTTGTCTGTGTTTTGACTATCTTTAGGGTTTTGTAAAATGGGTATAAATACCTATTAGACCCCCAGAAACAAGAGACGCCTCATTTTCACTCTCTTGACTCAGTTTTAAAGTTTCTTCTCTCTTTTCCCTCATGTATTCATACTTTGTTTAATAGATCTTTGTTGGATGTTTGAATTTATGCAATTATGTTTGGGTAATCTTGTTCATCTCTTTCTGCTCTTTCTTATCATGCCATCTATTTTAATTTCTGGGTTTTTGCATTTTCATATGAAGCTACAGTAGATCTCTTTGTGTAATGAGGAAATGAGGTAGATCTATGTGGAACTAGGCAAATCTAGGTTGCTTAAGCTTGATATAGATAAGATCTTGCTAGATCTAGTATTCTTAATGCCGATTTCATTCTGGCCATTTGAATTTCGGATCTGTTTCATTTTCGCACATAACATGTTCGATAAAATGCTAGACCAAAACTAGGTTCTAGGACAATCATCATTTCGGGTAAGAGATTGAATTCCTTATGCGATTGTTAGCTGTTAATGGATCTGCTGTTAATGGATCTGCTTGATATTGTGTTCTTACTACTAGCGTAGGGCTGGGATTATTAAGTGAAAGTCTATGACCACGAGAGTGGCTTAGATATTATTATCCTTGCTTGAGATCATCCCTGATGGGTTTGTTAAGCAATTTAGAGTCCTCTAGCTAAACATAGATCATGGACCTCACTCCTCATTGCCCGGTCTCCATTTTCATTGTTATTTACCTTGTTGTTGTTAATCTCATTTAATGATATGTTTTTAGCTTATTTCTCTATTTTCTTTATACCCTGTTTTTAGTGTAATACTCTGTTTTTGATTGCTCTGTTTTGCTTTTATTAGAAGTGATTGTGACAAAATTCTTTTTGTTGAATTTGGCTTAGATTAGATAGGCTGAGTGAATCTTGATTGCCTGCTATTAATCGAAATGGATTGATACCTATTCTACTACAATAGATTTTCATAAATAGAGAGCAAAAATCTGTTTATCAAATTGGCGCTGTTGCCATATCGGTTTAAACTAGCTTCAATTAGGAATTTCATCCTTCTGAGACCAAGTTCTGGTTACTGTTCATAGATACATGTGTTACTAACCTGTCTTCATTGTTTTTGGTGAGTTACAGGACCCCTCGCAGGTGACCCTCGCAGATACAACCTCGAGGCCCACTTTCTACTACATTTTCTTCTGCACTTTCAGCCAATACTTGCAGCTACAACTTTGAGCTCTGCTATCTAGGCTGATTTGCTGATTTGTAAAGGATGACAGTACACCAACAGAGTCAGATGATGGTGTACCTACTGCACTATGTCACAATCTTAAAAGCCAAGGATTATTGGAGCATGTGATTCACCTAATTCCCACTCCCCACGTCCTGGGACCACACCACCTGCCATACCCAACATTGCTTCTCAGATCACGAGTAGCATCATCATAATGGTTCAGAATAACAAGTTCCATGGACTGCCATATAAAGATCCCCTTGACCACTTGGATGAGTTTCAGAAGCCTTGCCAAGTTCTTCCCCCATTCTCGAACTGCAAAGCTTCAAAAGGCAATCCTTGGTTTTGTGCAAGAGAGATCCGAGACATTTTCTGCAGCTTGGGACAGCTCCAGGCTATATCAAAATAGGTGCCCACATCACGGTTTCCCAATTGAAACACTACTCAGCACTTTCTATCCTGGACTCTGTTCCAAATTCTGCAACTTCTTGGACACTGCAAGTAATGGTAATTTTATGCATAAAGACGTTAAGGTTGGTTGGAAATTGATTGTAAACCTTGCACATAATCAGGACCAATATAATGATGCTGATGATAGTAGTGGGACAAACATAACTGATTCAAAATTATCAAGCAGCAAGGAGACTAGAGCTATCAATGCAAAGATAGTAAAGTTGTTGATGGTACACCAATGGCCAACACACTGAGTGTACGTGGAAAACCAGATTCCTATAGCAACAACTTAGAGGATTGAAGAAGCTTGTTCTATACAGAATGCAGAATGAGGATATAAGTCACCATATCAACAAGCTCCACAACCGCCTCCACAACAATCCCCAACAGTAATGGACCTTCTACAAGAGATTCTAAAGGGAGAGAAGTCTATAGCTGCAGAACTGACTCAAAAATTTGCTAAGGTACATACTAGAATTGATGCCACTCACTCTGATCTAAATAGCAAGCTTGAGAGTCTAAACTCTACACTTCAACTTGTTGAGAGGCAGCAAGATAGTTCATCCACACACAGATCTTCAGGACACCACCTCAACAACATTACTCAACACTACACAAAGATCCATGACAAAACGATCACATTGAGGAGTGGAAGGGAGTTGATGATCCGAGCTAAAAATAATGATGCTAAGGACAGTATGGTTAAGAGGGGGAAGATGGTTTAATCCAGGAATACACTGTCCAATATATCACCTTAGGGAGTGACAAAGAGATTCCTCTACGAGCTGGGATTGTTGCTAACACTGAGGACAATGTGATTCAGGAAGGATGGGAGCAAAAAGTTCAACTTGTCTCTAATAGAAAGTCTTGCCACTCCACCTTGCCATACCCAAGGTCGAGGCCAGCCTACAAGTGCCCAAAAATCTGCAGCTCCAAAGGATTCGAGCAAGTTGTATGTTAAACCCTTTAAGTTCTCTCAGGTTGTAGTGGTTGAGAGCGGCAAGGCTAGTGATTATTGTATAAAGTTCCTAATATTTGAGGAGATTGTTGATGGGGAAAGCCTTAAAGCCTTGTTTGCTTGCAATGATAGAAAATCTGCCTCCTAAGGAGCTGATCAAGCCTCCATCATTGGATCTTGGACCTGATCTAGTCTTGCAACCAATCGAATTTGTGGATGGTTCAATGGAGTATGAAGTGAAGAGCAGAAAGCGTGCCAAGCCATTTGCTATAGTCAAGCAGCTCCTCTCTCCAATAAAGCCCAAATTAGAGTGGTCAGGGCCTTTCAACACCAAAAAGCTTATGCCTTGTGGAGCCATTACTTTGGTTAGCAAGGAAGGAGAGGACCTTCCAGAAAATGGGCAGTGAGTTAAGCTTTTTATGGTTGCTGAAACAATCTAGAGGGGGCTCCAATCCCCCTATCGAAACCACCCTAAGCCAATTAGGTGTGAAGAGTCGAGCTTGAGACTATAAACAAGCTGACTTGGGAAGAAGTCCCATGAACATCCTTGTACAATGTTTAAATCTCTTTTTATGTTTTTAGAATTTGCTTTTGGTCTTTTTTTTGGTTGAGTTGCTAATCTCCACGATAATCAAGCTTCATAAGATCAAGTGTAGAGGTTAAAGGCAGGAAAATCAAACATAAACGAGCCAAAAACCTCTATACTCGACAAATCTATGCGAGGAGCGCACGCGAGGATGGCACCTTGTTTCCAAAAAAGGTACCTCAAACTTGAAACTGCGAGGCACCACCTAGAGTCGCAGCAAAATGCCTCCTAAAGCCTCGCATAAGTCTCCAAAAAGGTACCACTCTGCTCTTTTCATTGTATATACTGCATTCCATTATTTGTTTTTGTCAACCTAGGGTTCACCTCTAAGCTTTCATACACAGAAGAGACTGTGTGATTTAAGTTTTGGGGAGGGTCCTAGGGGTTACAGACTTTGTGTTATGTGATCTTAGTTTGTTTTCCATGCATATCATCTAGACCTAAAAAATCCATTTAAGATTTTTCTTTGAGCATTTTGTGTTGCATTGCATAGCACTTAAGGCATAAAAAAAGCATAAAAATTTGAAATTTTTTGAAAATACATCCCATAAAAATAGAGTTTTCATGTAGATGCATTCATCTAGTATTGTGTCTAGGCTGCATTCATTTAGGATTCATGCATTTGCATTCGTGATTGGGAAATTATCTTATTGAATGATGGGCAGCCTTGTTGAGTTTGTGAGTTAGTGACCATTATAAACCCTCTTGATTGGTAATAGGCCCCTTTGGAAAGCTGAATGGTGGATCTTTACCTTAGTGAACTGTGTTTGAGTTGTGTTTTGAAAGGGTCTTGTTTAATTCCTTCTAATTTGAACTTAAAACCGCCAATCTAGGCCTAGAGATGCATCGAATATCTTTCTTCTTTATGCTTAACATGATCCGTTGTTTATGTGGCATATTAAGTAAAAAAGAAAACAAGTAAGAAAGTAACCCGCCAAAACTTAAGTAAGTGGTAAAGGTGAAGCGACTGCGAGGATGCGTAAACCCGTAGCCTCTCACGCATGTGTATATCTGCTGCTTACTTTATATGCGGGTTGGTGAAATAACTGGGAGGGTGCATAAACCCGTAGCCTTTTATGCTTGTATAAGCCAATTTCGGAAAGCCCAAAAGGGCAAAAACAAAAAGAAAAGAATAAGAATAAAAAGTCGGCAGCCAAAGCGAAGGGAGAGGGAACCGCTCGTGTAGAAGTAAATGATCATGTTAAGCTTAGGGAATTCAGAATATATACCCTTTGATCTCTAGTCCCTTTTGAGGACCGCACCACTAGAAATAAGGAATTAAACTTGTATTCTTAGAGGCAAGCTTAGGCATTAGGGATCTATAGGCTAGATGCTAAGCTTGGGTGTGATTACATTGTGGTTTTCCAAGATGATAGAGGCTCATATGTGGATTACAACCCTAGCTAAGCAAGTTGCTCATTGAAAGAGATATTCCCCTTGTTTGCAGTTTCTTCCATCTTAGGTCATTGCACTTGCTTGAGGCCAAACAAGATCTAAGTTTGAGGGAGCTGCTATGTATGGATTTTAACATTTTTTAGGACCATACTTCGTGTCATTTTCCATCCATATCATAGCATTTGCATCATTTTAGGCTTATTTTCATATTTTGCACTTGCATTCCATACATCTTGAATATGGAGTGAATTCTAGGACCAAATGCGCGCCTCTCACCCACCACTTGAGGACCAAATGCGCAGCCTCCATCTACACCTCAATCTGTTGAAATTTTGTCCGCGTTTTGACTATTTTTAGGGTTTTATAAAATGGGTATAAATACCCGTTAGATCCTCAGAAACAAGGGACACCTCATTTTCACTCTCTTAACTCAGTTTTAAAGTTTCTTCTCTCTTTTCTCTCATGTATTCATACTTTGTGTTAGGGGTCACCCTACTCACTTTGGTCCACTAGGAAAGATTGACAGGCCCATGAACGCTTTGGGTCTGGATCGATCATCTTTGGCCCATTTGGGGTTAGACCCACGTTTGGGCTCAAGTCCAATCAAGTCGCCGCCTCCAAACAGTACGACATTCCCCTATAATAGGAGAGGGGAATCGTCAGCAGTGGGGGGAGAGAGTAACAAGTACTGTTCACCTTGATTATATTTTAATGCTTCTGAACAGTTGTACCGAGCCAAGCTTAGAACTTAATCGTTTCCCTTAATAATAAATATCTGAATTCGTCCTCGTTACTTTCTGTTGGATATTTTTGATTACTTTAAACGAACAAAATCTTTGGCTTATAATTGAAAGCACCATACCGAAGCGAGTACAAACAATTGGCACTAGAAGGAGGGTGATATAAAGATTTCTAATGACCAAGTAACAGAAATGACCGACAAGAGTTCATCGGCAGGGAACAAAAAAATCCGTTCCGGACAAAAAATGGGACCACCGGCCCAAAAGGCATCCCTGAAAACGCCACAAACCGACACCACACATAGAACCGAGAAGAAACTAATAATGACAGAACATTAAGTGCAAAAAGGGTTCAATGCATGGGAAATCCACTCTTTGCCATGATAGAACGTATGGAGAAGGGAACCGAAAGGTCCGAACAAACTTCCAAGATGGTGGCCCAGTTACGAACCAAAATCAGTGGAGAAGTTGCTGCCACTAGATGTCCTCAATCCCCACCTCGTCTACAAGGGCAGTTATTTGACAGTCCTTCTTAGCCTTGTCAAAACAAAATTCAGATGGGCGCGTCTGAGTCACCGACACTTACGACACCCAAACCTGACGACCCAAGAGATGTCAAGATACGTGCATTAAGGGCTGATGTGAGCAACATGATAGCCCAGATGCGCTGATCTCAGAGTTCGGCCATGGGGAGGACAAGGTTCCCCCTAAAGAAAAAGACGCGGGCTATTGTCAAATATTTGTTAAAAATCTAACTTACGATGCGATGGAATAGTTTTACAAGCTCGATCAATATTCAATTGGCAGCTTTGAACAACTCGTTGAGGCCTTCCTCTGGTACTACTCAGTGTTTATGCAGGAAAATGCCTTGGCGGCGGATCTTTAAGTCATGGTATAGGGTCTGAGGGAATCCTTTTGATCCTTTATTGGACGGTTTGGAGAGGTAGCGTCTCGAATCATAATAACCGACGAGGCCAGCATCGATATGCTAAGATAAGTCCTTTACCATGACTCAGAACTTATAGCTGACTTCAAGCTGCGGTGCCCCCTCTCCTTGGAAGATGCCCTCCACCGCAGAGCTGTGTTCGCAGAATAGAAGAAGACATGGTGGCAAAATTAAAGAGATAAAAAAGCCAAACCCAGATAACTAAGGAAGTGACAAGAGAACCCGCACAAGAAGAGTACCAAAAACCGCACCAGCATTACGATTGGGGGTACAAAAGTAACAAAGGAAAGCAAGCATCCACGTACGCGGTCGAAACCACCGACGATAAATCTCAGCGGCCCTGGATCCCAGCCAATAAATGGCACATAGACACATCACATGACAAGAACTCTTATTGTGACTACCACAAACGAACGAGCCATGCAACGTCCTAGTGCTTTGGACTGAAAGAGCTGCTGTTAGCAAAATATGAGAGGGGCAAGGTCAAATTCTCCGAACCTGAATTACTACACAGAGATCACGGTTCATTTGGAAGCCAAAGGTCACAAAACCGTGCCGACAATATGATGGACGATGAAGAGCCACCATCACAACGCATAGATCGTGAGGAACTCCCACCACCACCTCCTAGAACAACGGTAATGATCATGGGAAGCCTAAAGGAAGGAAAAGACTCAGTACGAGCAATAAAGATCCATGAGTGTGAAGCTGAGATAGTACGCGTCAAGGCCGAAGAAAAGTGTTCGGCTTCATTTTGCACCCTCGTCCGAACCACCCGGCCCACTGAAGTCATAAACTTCATCGACGTAGAAGCCGAGGGGGTCAACACCCGCAATCTTCAAGGAAATGTTGGACAAACTCGCAATCCCAGACGAGGAAACAGAGTTCACAATGACGGCAAGGCCACAAGCTGGATTTTACAGAAATTTGCTGCTAATTGATGGCACAGTTAAACTACCAATCCTCTTGGCCCGGATGACTAGATGGGTCAAGTTCCTTGTTGTCGACTGGCCCACCATTTATAATATGATCTTGGGAACCCCCAAGACCAACACCATGAAGGCAGTGGTCTCAACTTACCACTTATGTGTTAAATTTCCAACCGACCAAGGAATCTATACGCTCCACAGAAATCAGCGGATGGCCAGAACATGCTTCATTACTGAACATAAACTTAGAAAATCAGCCGGGCGCATGCATGATCGCAAGTGAGGGGGTCACCTAAGACCTCCCTCAGAACATAACGCAGGATAATCCTAGAAAGGAAACAACGGAGTTGATCTGTTTGGATGCAAACAAACCTGATCGAAGTGTCAAAATTGGCCTTGAGTTGTCTGTAGCTCTACGCGATGATTTAATCTCCTTCCTCTGGAATAATCTGTCAACATTCGCATGCAGCACTGAGGACATGCCGTGGATCGACACAAAAATAATCAGCTACAAATTAAATGTTGACCCTACATACAAGCCAGTCAAGCAGAAGAGAAGAAAGCTTGGACCAGAGCGCTCTCAGGATGTAAACAATGAAGTAGACCGCCTAACCAATGTGGGCTTTATCACCAAAGTCAAGTAACCAGAGTCGTTGGCTAACCCTGTCATCGTCAGAAAAAAGAGCGGCAATTGGCGAGTTTGCGTAGATTTCACCGACCTAAACAAAGCGTGTCCAAAGCATAGTTTCCCGCTACCACACATCGATTGACTCGTGGAGTCAACGGCAGGGAACAAGCTAATATCTTTTATTGACACTTTTTGGGTACAACCAAATAAAAATGAAAGTAGCCGACCCGGAAAAAACCGCTTTTATCATAGACCACAACACTTATTGTTACAAGGTCATGCCATTCGGACTTAAAACCACTGGAGCCACCTACCAAAGGCTCGTGAATAAAATGTTTGCATAACAGCTCAAGCAGACAATGGAAGTTTATATCGACGACATGCTCATCAAATCTCTGAAAGCCGAATTGTACATCATAGACCTCACCAAATGCTTTGACATCCTTAACACCTATCAATGAAGCTTAACCTGTCAAAATACACTTTTAGCGTCACTTCTCGGGAGTTCCTCGGCTACATTGTATCTCAGTGAAGGATAGAAGTAAACCCCAAGCAGATAGCCATGGTTCTGGACATGCCATCCCCGAAATATACAAGGGAAGTGCAAAGATCGACAAGGTGGATCGCTGCACTCAATCGTTTAGTGTCACGCTCAACAGACATGTGCTTGGCATTTTACCAACCCCTACGAGGAAATAAACACTTCACCTAGGATAAGGACTGCAAAGAAGCTTTCCAGCAACTGAAAAGATATATGGCCATGGCTCCTCTCTTAGCTAGGCAAGAAATCGGAGAAACCTTGTCTTTGTACATTGCGGTCACTATTACCGCAGTCAGCGGGGTACTTATCAAAGAAGAGCGCGGCGAGCAGAGACTTATATTTTATATGAGCAAGGCTTTTGACGAAGTAGATAACCGTTATACCTCAACAGAAAAATTAGTGTTAGCGGTAGTAACCGTGGTGCGAAAACTACGTCTGTATTTCCAATCACACTTAGTCGTCGTTCTAACTAACCTCCTGCTCTGAACGACCCTCCACAGCCCCAGTCAATCTGGGTGATTAACTAAATGGGCTATCTAACTAAGTGAATATGATATCGAATATAAGAGACGAACCAGCGCAAAGTCTCAGGTGTTAGCAGACTTCATCATCGAGCTGGCCCCGATTCTGCGAAATCAGACTCCACCAGAACAAACAAACAAATGTACTTTATACGCTGACGGTTCAGCATCTCATCACGGTTTAGGCATTGGCATCCGCCTCGAATCTCTGATAGGGGAGATTCTAAAGCAATCATTTCGGCTTGCCTTCTCGACGTCAAATAACAAAGCCAAATACGAGGTCATGCTCAATGGTCTATGTGTTGAAAAAGCACTTGGCGTACAACACATACTGGTCCTGGTAGATTCACAACTCGTCCACGACCAGCATAATGGAGAATATGTGGCTAAGTGCGTGTGCCAGGTAATTAATACTTTATCACCAAAAACTAAAATTGTTGCCATTTCGGACGGTAACATTTAAATTTTCACGCTATCACTATTCTTCAAAAGTATGTACTGCATGTTATTGTTTCGTCCATTATTGGCCCTGAAGTAATCTTTGACTTGCAAGCAGAGGACTTATCATGGGACAACAAAGTAGAAGACGTTCTCATTGACAATATGGTTTGTTTGATAAACGATGACTTCAAGTTCACTTATAGTATGTTCTCCGGCAATGCTATTCCATTGTCCTTACCACCCCTAACAAAGCAAAGCGCGCTGTGAAGGGCAAGACCCCAACTGCAGCTCCACGCACTGTCTATGTGTCTTTGTCTGAAGCCGATGCACCTTCGTCTTCCAACAGCCGCATCAACATGGACTACTTGTCCGATATGATGGATCTTATGCTGGCAGCGATGAAAGAAAGGCTTTTTTGATGCTTAACCACTTGGCATATAACTTTCGATGTAGTGAACCAGAAAAGTCAATCTCTTGTTTTTTCGCTGTGCCCGTCTCTAGTAAAAAGGCTTCAAAGAGCGCAAAAACCCCGTGAATGAAGAATTCTCACTGTATTTGTCCTCCTAACCAAATGAACTAAACGATTTCTCAGGGAGCCCCAAATAGTGGAAAAAAATAGCCAATTTAAAAACGATAAACCCCCTACCAGTGTTTTAAATTATGAATCTCTTTTGATCTCCACTAACATTTATTGTACCGCAAGAATTTGCTGGTGAAGTTGCCACCAAAGATTACATTATGGTTGAGGCAATCGAGGGAGAAGGAAGTCTTCTTGACGAGAGTGTAAATAAAGTCTTGGATGCCAAAAAATTTCCCGACGAAGCCTTTTTGGTAACAACATACACCTTGACATCAATATATAGGATGAATTACTAGAATAGTCTTTTTTCATCCTATATTGACAAATAGTTCAAAAAGATTTTAATTACAATTCTACTTTTTTTGGTATTTTCTATCCCGTTTTACCCTTGTTCGCTTTGGAAAAAAAAACTTACGAAACTGCCATTAATGAATAATTCCACATCAGCAGAGAGAAAAAACGCGGAAAATTTTCCTATTCTTGTAGGTTTACGGTCATGTGTTGTAGGTTTTCAGTTTCATTTGTTGTA
>OVBA01008832.1:0-11533 GCA_900406435.1 Lepidium aucheri | reverse complement strand
AAGAGCAATCCCTTCACTACCAACGAGAGTTGATGCTAGGTTGGGTTGTGGGTAGTTGAACCTAGACAATAAAGCCTATTTGTAATCTGAAACCAACGAGAGTTAGGATCTTTAGATTATCGATAGAGGGGCATATTCAACGAGAGTTGGTTTACCTTTACTTATGTTTGAGCCGAGAATATGATTAGAATAGTTCCCCTGACAAGAGTTCTAACTCCTAAATGAATACCCGACATCCGATTGCCTTAGTTTATTGTTTACATCCACGTTAAGTTGTTAGTATTTATTCTCTTAATCTCGATTGATATAGCTTGCGATTTGATAGGAGTTAAAAGTGTAACTTGGTTCTCTGTGGAATTCGACCCCTAAGTACTATTATGTTTGCTGTGCACTTGCAGTAGGATATAGGGTTAAAACTCGTTGTATCATAGTCTCCATAAGATTCGTTGTTTGTAGGAAGCCAGTTTTTGCAGCAGACCTTGTAGAGAAACCTGCAGACTTGAGTGAATGACAATGATAACATGCCCTTACAAATAGTCACTTGTTTATCCATGAGAAATGAGGCAATTACATTATCAGACACATGGAGCAGCTTTTCGCGAGTGGCGGAGTCATCAATGTCAGGAAGACCAAACATATGGTTGACACGAGCTGGAGAAAATTCAAACTCAATCCCACAAAGCTTGACATGCACAGAGTGATCTGTGATTGGAGTTGATGGTAACGCTGCAAAGAACTCAAAAATAACCTCTCGATCATACGTAGTAATCTTTGTGACAATTTTCAACACACCAGCATCCTCAATTGCATCCTTAACCAACTCACCGTCATCCAGATCAAACACTCTTCCCTCTATTATTTATTTAGAGAAGGAGAAAGTCGCATACCTTTGTTTAAAGGTCATATATCTGGAATTTTATGTCTTTGGTTCATGGGCGACTCATCAAAAATGGAAGCTTGACTCATTGATAAAGAGAGAGATTCAGATGAACAATTATAAGATAGAAGCGTGTTTCAGAGAATAAGATTAAAGTGATGGCTTTGAATGACGTTTGTGCTAAACAAGGTGAGTGAGAAATTCTAAGTGCCTTTTCCCTCCAAAAACTTTCAGTATTGGGATTAACAGTTTCAAATGTGGACCTCATCTGCAAGAAGAATTGTGAAAACAGCCCAGAATAATAGGTACATGTAATGCATACTCATATAGTCCACACAGAGGATTAAGAGCATCAAATAAGAAAAGTAAAGTGTAGGACCCAAACCATTATCACCACACGTGAACACAATTACCAGAATATCCGAACAAGATGAAATACTTAATTAAACAATTACAATATATACTTGGAAATCCTCACAGCGAGTTGTGCAACGAGTAGACACAAGACATGACTTACTTGAGAAATCATCACACAGCCAGTGTCACAAGTCTACACCATATAAATGGTTTGGCTTCTGTGGCTAGTCTTTCACCAGTCATACCTTTATCATGTATACTTCTTAGCACTCTGTTAGTGACATTGCGTTACATGCAGCAGGAATTTCTTTTGGTGAGACAGAAGTTTGTGTGTATCCACAAATAGTTTTTTCTTATAACTTGGATACACATTTAATTACTTAAGAAGGAAACATATCATTTCTTGATTTCTTTGCTCATTGTCCTCCTTCTTGAAAGCACTCGGATGGAACATGAGTATCACTTGACTTATCAACTCGCTGTTCTCATCAATAACACTGATCCAACGTTGGACATATTATTGTATTAGGGGCATCACTTGACTTCTCAGCTAGCTAATACAGATGCTCGCCTTGGCTCTTTCACCTATGATATACAGTGCCACAACCCTTTGTACATAATCTCCGGAACGGCATGATAAACAGCTATTTTCCACAGTGTGCATAACTACAGTATATGCCATTGACTCGTTTGAAGTTTGCTGCACAACAAAATCTAAACCCTGTACATGTCCACACTTTACACACTCAACTGTAACAATTAGATTTCACAAACACCAATAGCAATTTTTACTTCAATGAATCGATTAAATTCTAGAGCTTTTGTGAAAATATCAGCTAGTTGAAATTCGGTGTTCACATGATCTATAATGACTAGTTTCTCTTCTACAAATTCTATAATGAAATGATGTCTAATTCTAATGTGCTTAGTTCAAGAATTAAAGACAAGATTCTTTGCAATGTTTATGACATTTGTATTGTCACAATATATGAGTAATGGTTAGAGGGAGTACCATAATCAGCACCATCTGTTTCATCCATAGAAGTTGTGTACAACCGCTACCCAGAGCTATGTATTCAGCTTCAACAATAGACAGCAACATACGGTTATATTTCTTACTTATTCACGAGATCAGATTATTTCCCATTAAAAACAACCTCCACTTGTGCTTCGTTTATTGTCTAATAAGCATGTCTAATTAGCATCACAGTATCCTACCAGTCAGTTGTTTGTAACTTTGGTGAAGTTATACCCATATTCACTATTCTTTTAACATACTTGATGATCCTCTTAACCGCCAGCAGATGTGACTTCTTGGTTTTTAATTGATATCGTGCACAGATTCCAACAACATAACACAAATATGGACGACTCGCTGTGAAATACATCAGACTTCCAATTATATTTCTATAGAGTTTCTCGTCAATAGGTTCTCATGTCTCATCCTTCCCCAACTTCTCTGTAGTTCTCATTGGAGTTCTAGATTCCTTGCTAGATGATAGACCAAATTGTTGCAATAAGTTCTTAGCATATGTGCTTTGTGTGACAAGGATTCTTGCATATGTTTGTTTCACTTAAAGATCCAAAAAGTAGTTTAGCTCTCCACACAAGCTCACTTCGAACTCTTGAGTCATTACTTTGACAAAATTTTCAACCATAAACTGGTTTGTGGAGCCGAACACAATGTCATCGACATATAACTGTACCACCATTATATCTTACCCGGATTCCTTTATGAAGAGCGTCTTGTCCACACTTCCTTGAGAGTACATGTTATCTGTCAGAAAAGTTGCCAAAAATTTGTACCAAGCTCTAGGAGCTTGTTTCAAACCGTACAAAGCTTTGTGTATTTTGTACACATAGTCAGGATGTTCTAGATCTTCAAAGCCTTTTGGATGTTAGACATACACCTCTTCTTGTAGCCAACCATTCAAGAATGCACTTTTAACATCCATCTGGTATAGCTTAACTGATTCTTGCACGCCATCCCCAACATGAATCTGATTGACTCTAGTCTTGCAACATGGGCAAAAGTTGAAAAATCAGAGAATGTAACAGAGACTTGATATACCGATCGGAACGCGCCGATCCAACGCTTCAACTCGCTTTATTAATATAATCTTTTCTACAAAAGACTTATACTTGTTGGTTACAACTTCAACACAAAACGAAACAACACTCAACCCTAAACAATGGCTCTCAAGAGTTTTCTCTCTCTAAATCTCAAACAAAAACTCCCACAATCTCTCTAAAGTGTTAGACGCCTCTACACACCCTAAGACCTTTAATAGGTCGTGCATATTAACCTACAATCTCCCAAATCTCTCAGATATGGAAACTCTCAAGTTAAGAAAACTTTGCATTTCTTCTTCACATCAATCTATCGTTTCTGTTGAGAGCAATCTGTCTTCGTACATCTTAACCTACAATCTTCCATATCTCCCAGAAATGGAAATTCTCAAGTTAACACAACTTTCTATTTCATCTTCACAACAACATCATGACTTTTCTTTTAAAAGGCAACTTGACATTTTAGCTGATATGCTCCTCGTCCAGCTCAGCCAGTCGTCCAACTCGTTCTCCAGCTCAGCAACTTGTCCACTTGTTGAGAAGAGCTTCTTAGCTTGAATAGCTTCTTGTCTTGACAGCAACTTCAGTCTTCAACTTTTCTTACGATGACTTTTAGATTTCTTTTCTTAATTTGCTGCTTCACCACATCTTCCATTTCACATTAATGTCTGATCAGTCTTATGTGATATGTTCCTCACGTTGTTGGATCAATCTTCAACGATATGTTCCTCAAGTTGTCTGATCAATCTTCAGAGATCTGTTCCTCAGCTTGTCTGATTAATCTTCAGAGATCTGTTGCTCAAGTTGTCTGATCAATCTTCAGAGATCTGCTCCTCAGCTTATCTGATCAATCTTCAGAGATCTATTCGTCAGCTTGTCTGATCAATCTTCAGAGATCTGTTCTTCAACTTGTCTGGTCGATTCAAACACTTTCAATCTCCCCCTTTTTATCTTAGAGTAAAGATCAAACACCTGAGTTAAAAACAACTGAGTAAGTGTTAGAATGCACACTCTGTGTTGATCTTATCACTGAGTTGTCTGATCAATTCAAACACTTTCAATCTCCCCCTTTTTATCTCAGCGTGATGATCAAAGACATCTTTGTTTTGTGTGGAACTTTCAAATCATTGATACATCTTTGTTTTCTCTGTAACTTAAGCTCATTGATTTGTGATGTGTTCATATCAGTTAGTCGATTATGATATCTTCAGCTTCTGCAGCTTCAACTCCTTGATTTCAAATGTCCAGATTCTATCAGCATGTGAATTCAAACATCTTCAATCTCCCCCTTTTTAGCTCAGTTTGATAATCAAACACCTCATTGTACATGTTCAAAACAAAGCACAGACAAACACTGCACAAGGTACATGTTGAAGAAACAAAGTAGCTAAGCTAAGCTTCTAAGCTTACCCATGACTGGGCATCAGACTATGTGTCAGACACTTTACCCCTGCTTTATATCACAACTGAGTTAAAAATCATACATGCATACACAGACAGAAGAATCAACTCTAACCGAAGTGGACGAGAATCCCTAAGTACTCTTTTTTGTGCAAAACCTTTGAGATGGCATAATGAGTTGAGTCTAAGGCAATCTGTTTGTGATAAGAGACGCTAAACAAGCAAAGATATATAGCACACACTCGTGTAGCCAACACAAAGGATCAGATGAATCAGAAGTTCAGAATAATGTGAGTAACCCAAGCCAGTATCAAAACATGTGAACACATACCAAATTAATACATGTTTAACTTTTAGCTTAATAGCGTGAAATATATAGCTATGGAAATCCTCACAGCGAGCTGGGCAACAAGCAGACAGAAACATGACTTACAGAGGAGATCATCATACAGCCAGTATCACAATTTTACACAATATAAACGGTTGGCTCCTTCGGCTAGTCTTTCACCAAGCATACCTTTATCCTGCATATTTTGTAGCACTCTGTTTATATCACTGTATAACAGGCAGCTAGAATTTCCTTTGGAGAGACAGCAAGTTGTGTGTACCCACAATAACCTTTTTTGGGTACACACATCATGAAGCACACATAGAGAAACAAATCATTGCTTACTCTTTTGCTTATGCTCATTGTTCAATTGACAGAACATGAATATCACTTGACTTCTCAATTCAATGTTTGTCTCACAAGTCACTGTGCCATATTAGGACACAGTGTTGTATCAGAAATATCACTTTACTTCTCAATCAGCTGATAAAAATGCTCTCCTCAGCTCTTTGACCTCCTGTTTTACAATAACACATCCCTTTGTATACAATCTACGCAGAACGGCATGATAGGCAGCTGTTTTCCACAGTGTGCAAAACCAATTATATACCATCAACTCGTTTGAAGTATGTTGCACAACAAAATTTAAAGCATGTACCCGTCCACACTTTATACACTTGACTGTGACAATTAGATTTCATAAACACTAGCAGTTCTCAATGCAATGAAATGATTAAAAATTTAGAGGTTTTGTGAATATAACAGCTAAGTGAAATTTAATGTTCACATGATCGATAATGACTGCTTCTCCTCAACATGTTCTTGAACGAAATGATATCTAATCATGTTGTGCTTAGTTTGAGAATTAAAGATAGAGTTCTTTGCAATGTTTATGACACTCTTATTAACACAATATATAGGTAGGTGTTCAGAAGGAATACCATAGTTATCAATCATCTATTTTCAGATTATGTACTTGTCTCCAATAATCACAGGCTCACAAATACCAAAACCAGGTTCAGTTCAACAAAGGCAGAGAAAATTCAATGGTTCGGTTAATAACTTAGCAAGTTGTGCCCAAGTGACCATATCGAAAATTACCATCAGTTTCACACAATCAATTTTGAAAAATCAATGGACTCAAAACATACTCAAAATATACTCAAATATTTACAAACAATTATTTACGCTTTACGGTACGATTATTTATCATTCAAGGACATATGATATGTTTGTGTCTATGGATTACTGGGAATGACACCATATGTGTCTTGAGTGGTTAGACAGACGACTGTTGTTCAACACATAACAACATTGTTTTCCCAAGTTAACCCATGTGCTTTGACTTATTCCACATGCATGAATTTTCCAAGACTGACCCTTTGTTCTTGCCTCATCACCAGTTGCTATTCGTTTATCGTGTACAATCTCACAATTCAGCCTCCTGTCATGTGTGTCCATCATGTGTTGTGATCTTTTCTTGTTAGAACATCGAAAGTCTTTAGCATGATCATGACAATGGTAAATATCATTCTTTTGAACCCAAAGTCTGATCTTCACCTTATTGTCCTAGTAAGCTTTGTCATGCTGATTCGCTTCCTTTATTCTATTCAGATAGTTGTGACCAAGCTTTCCACAAAACCAACATTTTGGTAGATGTTTCGAGCAGCTTTGATACAAGCTCCTGTTAAACTGACCATGCATGGGTTGTTGACCATACCTCTGTGGTGCTGTCTGTGGATGTTCCTAGTTGCTTTGATACAAGTACCTGTTGTACTGACCTTTTTTTTTCTGTTGACCAAGCTTTTGTGAGGTTGTCTGAACTGTTCTTGTGACCTTCTGACTTGGTGAAGTAGTCTTCTCGGTGACAACTGCTTTAATAAAAACCGTGTCACTAGTTGTGTTCTCAGCACCACAATAACCCAAACCCCATTTTGCTTTGTCGATTCTCCCAGATTACAGGATCTTGTCGAGATCTTTTTTCCCTTTGGATAACATCTTAATGTTCTTTAGTTGTTCTGAAAAGCGACTCTCTAGCTCTATATTTTTAGCTTTTTCAGATTCCAACTTTGTATCTAGTTTCTGAACCTTGTCAGACAGAAGCTTGTTCTCAAGTATCAGCTGGCTGTTTTTCTCTTCCACATTAACAAGATGTCGATAGAAAATTTGTAGTTCATCAACAGCAGACAACCCGAGATCATCTTCTTCATCTGAGCCCTGCTCAGTGACTGTTTCTCGATCATATTGACTGACAAATGTTTGTCCTGTCTCCTTTCTCCCAGACACATGGTCTATCTCTTATGACAAATCAACCAATCCAAAATGCGCAACTAGATCATTGTTCCTATCTTCGTCTTCTGAGTCACTCTTGCTCCAGCTTACTAACACCGTCTTGTCCTTTCACTTTGAAATCCCCACACAATCAGATTTTATATGACCATACTCTTGACACTCGAAGAACTTTAGTGTCATATTCCTTCTAATAGTTGGACAGCCAGCTTTGAAATGGCCATATCCTTGATACTCCATGCCCTATTTGTCCGATTTTTGTTGTTCCTTCTCAGGCATCTATCTTGCGGACACATGGTTGTCCCTTCTCTGTCTTTTTGTTAACAACGATTTTGACTCCAAATTCTTATTAGCTTCCTCAGATTCTAGAAGCCTCATCACGAAGATTTTCAATTCTTCTTCGGGAGACATGCCAAGATCATCATCTTCGTCTTTACGATCTTCTGTTGCTATTGTCTCCACCTCTTCATCATTAGTATCAACAATACTTAGATGAGTTACATAGTTATTTAGAGTCTCTCTTGTGGCATCGTCATCTATATCACTTTCACTCCAACAAAAGAATGATTCATCTTGTCCTCTGGGCATGTAACGGCGTCATGTCTGTGTGTCACCAAAAACTTGATTATTGTTGCTTTCCTTTGCAGAATTCTGAATCTTCTTTACAGACCTTTGTTTTGGGCACGATACTTTCTTCCATAGTTGACCCACATCAGTCTCCTGAGATGCTTTTCCACCATCTTCTGATTCTTATCTTCAAAATCATCTGTCTGATTTTTCCGAACATAAGTATCCACAAATTCTTGTGAATTCTCCATGTTTCCCCGCTCTGATACCAATTGAAAAATCAGAGAATGCAACAGAGACTTGATATACCGATCAGAACGCACCGATCCAACGCTTCAAGTTGTTTTATTAATATAATCTTTTCTACAAAAGACTTATACTTGTTGGTTACAACTTCACCAACAAAACACAAAACAAAACAACACTCAACCCTAAACAATGGCTCTCAAGAGTTTTCTCTCTCTGAATCTCAAACAAAAACTCCCCCAATCTCTCTAGAGTGTTAGACGGCTTTACACACCCTAACACCTTTTATAGGTCATGCATCTTAACCTAGAATCTCTGAAATCTCTCAGATATGGAAACTTTCAAGTTAAAACAACTTTCCATTTCTTCTTCACAACAGCAACATGACTTTTCTTTAAAAAGCAACTTTACATTTTAGCTGATCTGCTCCTCGTCCAGCTTAGCCACTCGTCCAACTCGTTTTCCAGCTCAGCAACTTGTCCAACTCAACAACTCTCCAACTTAGCAACGTGATCCGTGTACTACAAACTTGTCTTCAGACAGCCACTTGTCTCTACACAGATACTTATCTTCACACAGCCACTTGTCTTCAACAAACTTGCATTTAAACAAGTTCTTGCATTGCTCGACTCTTTGTCCAGCTCATATACTCGTTCTTGTCAACTACACGTTCATAGCAACTTCTTGTTGAGAACAACTTCAGACATTCACTTGTTCAGAAGAGCTTCTTAGCTTGAATAACTTCTTAACGAGAACAACTTCAAACAACCACTCGTTGAGAAGAACTTCTTAGCTTGAATAGCTTCTTGTCTTGACAGCAACTTCAATCTTCAACTTCTGTTATGATGACTTGTAGATTCCTTAGCTTGAATAACTTCTTAAACAACTTCAAACAACCACTCGTTGAGAAGAACTTCTTAGCTTGAATAGCTTCTTGTCTTGACAGCAACTTCAATTTTCAACTTCTGTTACGATGACTTGTAGATTCCTTTTCTTGATTTGCTGCTTCACCACATCTTCCATTTCACATTAATGTCTGATCAGTATTCTATGATATGTTCCTCAAGTTGTTTAATCAATCTTCAACGATATGTTCCTTAAGTTGTCTGATCAATCTTCAGAGATCTGTTCCTCAGCTTGTCTGATTAATCTTCAATGATTTGTTCCTCAAGTTGTCTGATCAATCTTCAGAGATCTGTTTCTCTGCTTATCTTATCAATCTTCAGAGATCTGTTCCTCAACTTGTCTGGTCAATTCGAACACTTTAAAAAATTTCATCAAAATCGACTCCTTCCACATCTGAGTACCCTTGTGCAACCAGACAAGCCTTGTTATGCACTACATTTCCCATTTTCATCTATCTTGTTTTTGAAGATCCACTTCGTCCCAACGATGTTTGCATCTTTGGACATGGTAACAATTGACACGTTCGATCTCCAAAATTTTCCTATCTCTTCTTGCATTGATTCAATCCAAAACTCATCAAGATGAGCTTTAGTATGTGTCTTAGGTTCATAGATGACAAAAAACAGGCAAACTGAACAAGCACGACTTTTTTTCTTCCCCCTGCAAGCTATTTGAAGTTGATCTGTTTTCCACTTGTAATCCTACCATCCTGATGCCACCAATCACATCTGTTTCAAAGTGATTTCTATGAACTTGCATATGTACCTACGACTGGTCAAGACTTTGTGGTTCTAGTTTAGAGACAGGTGTATGTGAAGTTGGTTTGTCACGATATGTAGGTAGAACCCCTATCAACGGTGAGAATGAATCATCAAAGACAACATTTACGGTTTCTTGAACCATCAGTGTGCATTTGTTGTAGGCTCAATAGGCTGTACTCGATTGTGAATGCCTGATATACCTCTATTTTACAGGTTTTGAGCTCAGTCACATGCCTACTTAAGATTTTTTGTCTGTGTTTTATGTCATTTCAGGTGAAAAACGTAGGAAGTTGGATTATTGGCATTGGAGCATCGTTTGGATGGTTTTAGAGAATTACTTGAAATTTCATGGAAAATGCCTATGATCGATCAATCAACACACTGATCAATCGATCAAACCTTCTTGTCAGAACAACGCTCGACCTCACGATTAACCTGATGTGTTGAAGATCAATCACACAAGTCCACGATCAATCGATTAACATCTTGATCGATCGATCAACGAGCATCTGAAGCAAATACCTAATTTTCCATTTTGCACCTAGATCCTTGGACATATAAATACTTCTATTTCCTGTTTCTTGTACATATCGTTCATTATTCACAGAGAACTTTGAGAGTTATTCCGTAAGCTAGAGAGGGAGAGAATTCAACATTGAGAAGAATCTCTAACTCCCTTTTTATATTTTTATGCAATTTCAGTTTATTTTCATTATGTCTTTTGTTTTAATCCAAATCATGTCTGAGTAGTTCACCAATCAGGTTTAGGATTTCTAGGGATTTAGGAATCAGTGATTAGGGACAAATATAATCAAATCTAATAAGAGTACTCTCCATCTAATTCTTGTGCTTAATGCTTAAGATAGCATGATCAACTAATCTATGAACCTAGGTTATTAGCACTCCCAAAGCTTGATAGGAATCTGAACTAGATTAGATGAGCAATCAATCCTAGACCGCAATAGTTGATGTTTAGGTTGATTGTGGATAGTTGAACCTACTTGTTTAATGCCTATTCGTAATTTGGAACCAACGAGAGTTAGGACCTCTAGATTATTGAGTAGAGTCTCAAGTACTACGAGAGTAGGCTTGTTATACCTTTCTGTTCAAGTCGAGAATTAAGCTTAAACATTGTTCTGAATAGTTTCCCTAATTAGATTCCTACTTCCTGATGAATACCATATGTCTGGTGCCTTTTATTATATAGTTTACATCGTTTAAGTTGCTAGTTAATCATAAAAATCTGATTACTGTAGCTTGATAAATATGATCGATAGTCAATAGTGCAACACTTGGTTCTTAGTGGATATGATCCTTAAGTACTAATAGTTCATTGTTGTGCACTTGCAATAGATTGATTTAGGTTAAAACCTGATCCGCATCAAGTTTTTGGCGCCATTGCCGGGGAATCAATTAGTTGCCTTTTGATTAAGATTTGCTTTCAAGTTTATGCACCGAAGAAGTCTAGGTTCAGATAATCTACTTGGTTTAAAATAATAAAGAACTTGCTAGAGTTGAAAGAGAAAATCGCAGAGCTAGAGCAATGAGTCAGGAAAACCAGCATGATTCTCAAGACCATGAGACTCAGCCAGCTATTCCGAGAAATTAGGATGTTCAGCAAACAGTTGAACAATTGTAGAGAGATTTGGCTATGCTTAGGAGGCAGCAAGAACAGTGATAACAAGATTTTTTGTTCTAAGCTATCAAATCATTGTAGGGTAGTGGTAAGTA
>OVBA01008831.1:0-11300 GCA_900406435.1 Lepidium aucheri | reverse complement strand
ATCCGACCAGACTGTCTGATCCGACCAGACTTGTCCGATCCGACCAAGCTGTCCGATCCGACCAGATCTGTCCGATCCGACCAGATCTGTCCGATCCGACTAAGCTGTCCGAAAATTTATTTTTGCCCTAAAAATCCTTACTTAGCTCATTTTTCATGGTTTTTCATGCTCTTTCTCATTTCTTGGGTTTCCACTGCCCATTCTCAACTCATCTAAACCAAATGCCCAAATTTGGCTCGTCCCTTTGTACCGTACTCACATACCACACCTCGTTTGTTTGCGGATTTACCGAGTGTGGGTATTACACAGTCTCCTTTTATGTATGCTTTAGATTATTATAGAGCAAGTAGCCACTTTGAGTTAGACTACGGATATGGTTGAACCACCCAACCATATCCGTAGCTCAGAACTTTGTTCATATATATACTTAGAAAAGAAACACCAGTTAATATTGATAAGTGGCATTTTCATCTACACATATGTCGAACTGAATACATTTGCTTGACTTTATGAGTGTTTATTAACAATATCTACAATACAACAAGGTAAGTAAACAGAGAAGACCTAGCAGAGGAAGAACTCTTGGGGTAGTGATGTGGGACAAGACCTCTTTGCTACAAACTTGTACTGCCAATCGAAGTAAAAGAGAGTAAACGCTCGACCTAGAGATTATATGAAACTATTTAAGAAAATATAAAGTGGAGTGTTTCTTACTTTGTGTTGACTGTACTTCTTTCTCACTGCAACTACATCAGCTAAAGGATTCTCATGGCACAGCTGAAGAAGATTCTTCACGCATGCTTCCAAATGTTTAGCCTTGTACGATGTATAATGCTCTAATGTGGCGTTCTGCAAAACACCATGTTAACAGGTTTAAATAGAACTGCGGAGTTGAAATTAAAGCTAAGTACTGGAGTAAATAGCAATGCAAATTTAGTTTTTTGTTCATACCCATGGTCTTGTTGAAGGGTTTAGTATGTATTGTGCCAAGAAAACTGCAGAGGCTGCAACAAGTGATGGAGCGTATCGAAGCATAGCGTAATCTAGTAGCGTTAGTTCAGTGAGATAGCTGGCTAGACACTCAGACAGTAGTGATGATATCTGTGACAGAAGCAGTTACCAGTCAGAAACGTAACATTATACCTCACTACGTACAGAGAGATAGAGAGAGAGCTTATCTTCAATTGACAAGTAACATTATACCTCATTCTTGCCTTGAGCAGCACGAAGAAAGCGCCTAATCAACATTTTTACAATTCTAAATCAGCAAGGAACTTAAAACAAAACAGATGATTGATGTCAACATCAATATGACCAGAAGCTACCTCAAGAAACTTCTTGCTGTTGGAGTTGTTAAGTCAAACTCCAAGTAGTTCAGAACAGAAGACTCCATCTCCAAAAGCTGCTAGGAAGCTTAAAGGTTAATGGTCTATTACGGTGTATAAAACCACAGTAGGAAGAGATTGTCTATGGAAGACCAAAACACAAACCTCGTTTCTTTTGTAAGTGTTATCAGTAATGTAACAAAAGTCCTCCACTAGGGGCACGGTCACTTCTTCATATTTTCTGAATTCCAGTATGTTCAACTAATTAGAAAATGCATGCTTTTGAAGAATATAAAGGATGAGACGAAGGAGTAAATTCTATGTTTCTTACGCTGCTATCATCATACAGGCAATACCAAGTAACTGCAGATTTTGCTTGGTAATCAAATTGCCTGAAAGATACCGATCGACATAGTTCACTGCCAAATACAACGTCTCAGGCAAAAGCCTGTACTCTTCAGCAACCTGGAGTTTTATGAAATCCAGAGAACAGCTTCGTTACTAAATAATTTCCTACCAGTGAAAATTCTATAGAAAGTTTGTCTATTGCTTTATCAATATAAATGAATTGCTCTAATGAAGCAGGATCCGTGGATAGCTTACCTCCACGAGCCAGTCAATCAGAATGGAACGCATGCTAGCATTGATGTTTATCTGAAATTTTCCCATATAATCCAGAGCCGGTCTTTTCTTTTCCTACAGGGAAGATTAACCACATTTTAAGCTTGAAGATTCAGAATCAAATTAGTACGAGAACAGTGGCATAAAACTACAGCAATCCTACCTCGGATGCACGCAAGTTATCGTAGATATCACAAGCAAAGATAGCACAAAGCTGTGGATCCATCAAGTCACTATCAATGTTAACAATCTCATCATCTTTTTCCAAATCTGTGTATGATGATGTCTCTGCATTCTCCAGGAGAACAGAACCGTTCTGAACCAAGTATTCTACTTTGGTGCTCTCGAAAGAGTTCTGAGTGAGAGATGCATCCACGGATGATTCAGGTGACAATGCCTGAAGATTATCATCGATTTGAGGCAATACGGTGTTTTCTTTAGGAACGCATATGTCTAATTTTGCGTTGCACTTGGGAGGTAAACCGCTATTGAGAATTCCCAAATTCCAATTACGGGATAAAGCAGCCTTTGGTTCCTTCTTTGATTGGCCGATCTTATTCGTACAACGTACCTCCACAGATGAGAAATTTACAGATTATACGACTGCAATTCAAGGATAAACCCTAAAACTACTTTTTTTGTTCTAACCTAAAACTAAGTTTATCGACGAACAAATTCACTGGAAATGTAAAGGAAAAGACAAGAAGAAGAGAGATTACAAGTTAACTTACCAAAGTAGAGGAAGAATTTCTAGAGCCAGTAATCTGATTTGTGATGTCACCAAGTGCATTACGGCGGTTAGTCACAACTTCGCCGTTTGAGGCTCGAGTTTTGGCCACGTTCGGCCGAGGAATCGGATTCTCCTGAGATAGATTCCTAGATGAAGACGACGAAGACATTGTTGACGAAGAAATGCGAAATCAGCGTTCTCGTTTCTCGGTCAGATTTAGGGTTTCTCGTCTGCAACAGAGAGAGAAAAATCGTGAAGGAGAAGAAAGAAAACTGAAAAGAAAAACGCGGACTTAAATCTCTTTATGGTGGAGTACGGATAAATCGTGACCGTCAATTATGTCAAATACCGTTACGATTTAATCCTAGTTATTAATTTGATCATCGGAGGGTCCCAGTCCCACTCTGGTTGAGCGCGAAACTTTTCCCGAGACAACCATATACCTAAACCTTCTTATTTAGCTAGAGGGTTATGAACAAAAGCAGCACACTAAGACTATTTTACTGGTATGTTTGTTCTTTTTACCAGGAACTATGATGAGTGAAGAGCTTAAATGCCACTTTTATGAATTTTATAATTAACAATGCCACATTTCAATTCAATTGCCACTTAAAATTTGGTAGTTCTATTATATTTTTAATGAGATACACTTATAGACATACTTATAGACATACTTATTGAAAGAGAAAGTTTCTCAATTTTATTTCTCAAAGTCTTTTTAATTTATCTTATTAGGTGTGAATAGAAAAAAAAAGTTATTTTCCATCCACAAAACTTTAGCTTCCTCTTCTTCTCTATTTCTCAAAGTCTTTTTATAATTTATCTTATTAGATATGAATAGAAAAAAAAAAGTTATTTTCCATCCACAAAACTTTAGCTTCCTCTTCTTCTCTGTTATTGTGTCTGAATCTCAATCCATCTCGTCGATTTCTTATTTACTCTTTTCCTCCACCATTACTGACTAGTTTTTTATCCACTCCTCACCTCTATCCTTTCTCTGTCCTTGTTGAGTATCACTTTTAGTTGGGGATTTAAAATGAAAATTATTTAAGTGGATATCAAATTTAGTTAGTATTAATGTTTATAGTGATGATTAGGTATGTGCACTGATATAAAGTATCATAGTTGTCTTACATCGTATTAAATGAAAAGAAAACAAGATTACCCAAATCACTCTGATTTCATAAACCACTTCTACCTATTTTGTCCAATTGGTACATTTTGGTACAACTATTAAGCAATTGGTATTTTTGAGAGATAACAGAACAACTAATACATTTAGGTATATCTGTTAAAATTTGTGTAATTTCTATATGAACTTTGTTTTATTTTATTTACACAAGGTGTTAAAGAGCATGTACACAAACGTGCAATTTGACTATGGAAGGTGCTATTGAAACATTGAATGGATTTCAAAAAAAAATTCTATATGCTATATTGTTGAAGACTTCATTTTTGGTGTGGAAAACAATGAGAGGATAAACCAGCTTTCAAGAGGAGAGAGGAAGTGCATTTGAAGAACGTCACCGTAAGATGAACAAGTACAACCCTAGAATAAACTTGAAGATATGGTTGCAGCCAGAAAATTCATAATTTTTGTGTTTGTCTGTGTATTTATTGGTTGATCCAACTGAGAAAAACTGTGTATGAATTAGTAACTTTTTGTTTAGTACAATTGGTTCAATTTTGTCGATTGGTACAACTGGTTTAATTTAGTCCAACTATGTATAAAATAGTAATTTGTCATTATTTTTTACTAATATGTGGAATTCTCTATGTAAGCGATGTAAAGATTAACTCCAAAACACATAAAAAATGTTAAAAATAAATAAAACAAGAATTTTTCAATTTTTGAAAACATTTTTGTGTTTTTTCACAAAACACTAGTATTAGGTAAGGAGTCTTATGTTAGTTGTAACATGTTTACTAAGAGAAAAGTGTGAATACTATTAATTCAAACATATTGTAGTGTGAAAATTTTCTAACGGATGATTAATAGGAGAAAATCATGAGTTCAACAACAAAATAGTTATCCTTCACAAGGTCCAACTAAAAAAAATCCAAAACTCGTCAAAGTACAGTTATATGGACGACTGTACAACTGGACAACTAGGTTCATCTATGTCCAATTTTTTTAAAAAAAACACAGAGAGAAAGGAGTTTTAAAATTTTCGAATATTTTAAGAGTTTTAAAATTTTTTAATGATTTTAATATTATGTATATTTTTTTTTGTTTTTTTTCCTTTTTTCTTTTCTTTTAGATTTTGGGAATTATGTGCTTAATTTTTACCAGTTGTACTAACTAGACCGTAAAATTATATATTTTAGATATTTAGAGTTGTACCAATTGAACAATAACATAAATTTTCTTAGAACAACTAGAACAAGTTGTTTAAAATACCAAAATACATAAAAGCAAGTTTGAAATATCAGATTACATAATCCAATATAAGTTCTTCTGCTTCTTATGATCCTTGGGTGTATAACTATCTGGTGATCTTTTTCTTAAAAATATGACTTTTGATGTATTAATTGTTCTTTTGCTTCTTCTACTTTACAGTTGTTCTTTGATGTACTAATTGTATCAAACCACAGAACAATACACAATTGTCCATGTTGTTCTAAATGTACCTTACTCATGTCTTCTTCTTCTTCTTCCTTTTTTTATTGCACTCTCATCTCTCTCAAGTAGCATCATCATCCTTTTCCTCTCCATTAGCATTATCAGTTGCTTTGTCTTCTTCTTCGAAACCAAGGGAACCTACACCTACAAAAATCCAAAAATAAATAAGGATTTGGGTATACAAACTTACCAACACCAAAGACGAGATGAGTTGCGATTGATCGGATGAACAATGGCTTCAGAACTCGAAATTGCGGAAGAAGATTACAGGACTCGTCTCTTCCGTTGTGTGATTGTTTGAGAATCTCGTCCCCTCTTGTTGTCGGAGAGGATCAGAATAAAAATTAGGAATTTTACAGACATATTAAAACGTGAAACCAAACGGTGGATTAGAGGTTCTAAGTTGGGCGGGTCGGGTTTAGTTGGGTCGGTGGTTGGGTACGTAAATAAAATCAACTTTCATGGTTTTAATGTCTTTTACATTATTTTTTAATAAAAAGAAAATTGTAAAAGAAAAGGAAAATAGAGGAGTGGCAGTTGTGATTGTGTTTTATCAAAAAATGGCATTTGAGCCATTGTTCCAACTATGATACGATTATACACCCGTGGTAAGGTGGGATTTGTTTATTTTGATTTATCTTTCAAAATTATGTTTATTTAGGTTGTTAGATCTATCTTAATATTTTGAAATTCTTTTTGAAATATTGTTTTAGAGGTTTGAACCCGAACCAAAATCGATCTGATTAAAAGAACCAAACCTGATAAAATATCTAAATGGATCCTAAATCTGGGTATCTGAAAAAGCGAACTCAAACTCGAACTGAAACCAAATCAAGAACCAAATTTTAGCTTATTAGATTTTTTCTATTAATTTAAAATTTGCTTTGAATTTTTTTTTTAAAAACACCCGAAATCCGAACTCAATAAATACTGAATCAAACTCTATCCGAAAAATAAAAATATTTGAGTAAGTCTAAGATCTAAATAATCAAAATACCGAATCAGATGAACCGAACCTGATAAAACACAATAATATGTCTTAAATCTATTTACCCGGAAAATTGAGTCCTAACCAGAAGCAGAACGGAATCAATAACTGAATTTGTAACCGATATAATTTTATTAGATTTTAGTTTTTTTTAGAAGTTTTTTGTTAAACTTTTATTAATTTTGAATATATATATATATATATAATAAAACTCATCTTAATCCTATTTTCAAGGGTGGTTATGAACTTCAAGTTAAATTTATCCTATAATTTATAACACAACCAAAACAAAAGCGTCTCTGGCTTAATATATAAGATGATGTAAATTAACTATATTGTTGAGGACATTAATAAAATATTGAGTTGACGGTCTAGAAAAACTTCCGGAAACTAAAACTAAAAGAAAAAAAATACAATAAATGATTACATACAAAGAGAAAACTAGATCAAATAAAGAAGAAGATTCAGAATTCAGTGACACAAAGTCACTACAAGGCTAAACAGAACTAAAAGTGGTGATGAAATCTCCAGTAACGAATAAAAGATACCTCAGATTTTATGCTGACAAGAAAATTATCTATAGTTTTTTTGAAAGTGACAAAGCTGAAATCAAAGCAGATCAGACACCTCAATAGAACTCAAGATAAAATTCGACTATTGAAAAGTACGAATAAGAAGTAAAACAGTCTCAACTAGGTAAAAATCAGATCTAAAGAGCATAGTCTCAACACTATTATTGGTCTGTTTATTTATAGATTTTCTACTAGTTTTTGTTTGAATTGGGTTTAGCACAAAGAGTTCTATGTCCGACTCTGAGATTAAAAAGGAAGAGAGGGAAAGGATTCTGATTTATTCGAAGAACAAAGAAATTGAACAATGCAAATATGTCAAAGTTTGATATTATTGTTCAAGTTCAATGTCTAAAATCATATCTCTTTTTCAAAGGTCTCCACCTCTATGTATAAGGCATAGAGACAGTTACAATCCCTTTGAAACATGAAAGATTACATTTCTGTATAGATTCTAAAGATTCTTACATGATTTCCGGAAATTTTTCTTATCAGAACAGAAAAAAATTTACATTTTTCTTTTGATGATATGTCATCGAGTTCCTGCCATTTTGACGAGTTATCGAGAAGATATTTGTCGAGATGACAGTAAATTGCCGAAATGGTACTCACCCAGTTCAGAATTTGAGAGATTTCATCCATTAATTATTATCATAAACTTAAGTAGGATTTCGGTCCACTTCCGACGGTTATTATGTAAAATCATAATCAATTTTATTGACATACTTGCTCTCATTCCATCAATTAAATTACTCATTCATTTTCCGGTAATCTACTTTTTCATACGTTTAAAAGTTTACCAATTGTAAATTACAGTTACAACAACTTTTAAGACAAATCTCTCTCAGTCTTTTGACAATTGATCTTTAAGGCTGATGATACATTGGATAAGTCAAAAACTTAGATCTGCCAATCACCTAGCTGAAAAAATTGTGGCTCTTGCATCTTACATAAGCATATGAATAAGCAAATCTGTTTCTGTCTGTTAGCAGATTCTGATAATCTTTCATATTTGTGATCTCTCTCTCTCTCCGCAATTCCAGTAGAATCATTTATGGTGGTCATTTGAAGTTTGGTTTCATCTTAAGTAACACATATCATCATAATTCATAATCATCATCATTATGCCTTGATATACAGTTTTTAAGACAAAATTGAAATCTTTTGAGGACAAGACAAAAGTTAAGTGGTTAAACTTTTTGAATTCATGTAGGGAAAAGTTTAGTGATCATTTCAAAGTTTGAAATTTTTACCCCCAAAATTGGTTTCGTTTCGTTTTCACGTCTAAATCATGGAAGACCGCATGCTGCAACTATTTATAGAGCACTTATTTATTTGAATTCTTAGCCCTTTAATTTTGTCTACCTAGTATCATTGTCAAATAAATATGCTTATTTTCATTCTAATTTTAATACCAAAAATGTATAAATCATGGAGTCTTGACTTTTGACTTTGAGTTTTGAGATGTACAAGAGATAGGACTCACCATAACTAAACGTATATGATATAGAATTACACAATAGACATGATATCAAATTGCAATAAAAATATTTGTAGAAATAGATATTTAACCACTCGATTAAAAATATTTATTTTGTAATTATTTTTCTAAGTTTTGTAACTTGATTTGAAATATGCAGCAAAATTCAAATACCAAAAATGTATATAGTAAGGACTTTTGAGATGGGTCATATATAAAGTTTGATCCATAATTTAATTTAAATAATTGTGGGATAATGTTATGATTTGGAGTCAACTTCTAAATTCATCTCATTACATAAATACAGAGAACAATCTCTAGCAGTGATATTTAAACTTGTCCATCTCTTTGCACTTTCATAAATCATCTGCAGCATGTGATCGACCTTCTCGGTGTTTTTTTCATTTGTTCACATCAGGTCATTTTTTTCGGGACAACATATTCTAGTGATTTAATAGACTATACGGTAACATGTAAATCAGATTGTAACATATAATAATATATTTAACCGTAACCTAATCACTTTACGGGAACAAGAATTTTTGCATATTTTTAGAACAACAATATAAATACCAAAAATGTATATAGTAAGGAGTATTGACTTTTGATAAGGGTCATATATAAAATTTGATCCATAATTTAAGTAATTGCGGGATAATGCGATGATATGGAATGAAACTTTGATGAAAAACTAAAGATATTGACATTTAACCGTTTGATGTTTTATTTTCTTGTAACTTAAAATCTAATTCTTTTAACTTGATTAAAAATACTTTGTAGATTCTTCAAAGTAATGGAATTTTCTCAAAAGATAAAAAACTAATAAAGTAAACTAAAATAAAAGAGTTGTGGTGACCATTGCATAATTGAATAGTAATGTAAAATTGGTAGGGACAAATAGAACCAAGTCAAATAAAAAGATAAACTTGTCTAATCTCTCCCGCCACCCACTCCTATCTTCCATTAATCTCGCCTCTCATCTCTCTCATTCTCATTCTTCATTATATAAAAACTCATTCTTAATCCAACTCTAAACTCATCTCTAGTTTCTTTCTTCAATATTCTTCATAGCATATGGCTATTGTAGCCGTTGATGATTCATTCAAACGACCAGGTAATGTACCATTTAGTTGGGAGATCCGACCCGGTGTACCCAAAACTCAACCCGGTAATAACACAACTCTTCTTCAACCTCCAAAAAAACTCTCTCCTCTTCGTTTAAAACCCAAATTATCTCATTCTCATTCTCAGCCACTTCTTCTTCCTCCGGCTTTATCTCCACCGTCGTCTTCTTTCATCTCCACCTCAAAAAGCCGTCCTTTATCACCTCTTACTCCTTCTTCTTCATTCTCTACTACTCCATCAAAGCTTAAACCACCACCACCAACAACACCATTGTCTGCATCTAGTTATTACTCTCCAGGACCTTCTTTTCGATCATCTCCTCGTGCTTTTTCTGAACGGTGGCAGCTTCATCGTCCTAACCGAACCCGACCCGGATCCGAACCCGAACCCGAATCAAAATCTGATCTTTCTATTGCTGGTTTTGGTTGTTTTCCTTCACCTAAGTTTAGGTTGAGGAAGATTAAGAGTAGTGTTAGTAAGAGAAAAACTGGAAGGAGATTAGAGAATGATAATTATTACTCTGATTTGGAGATGATGTCACCTTGGACTGTATCTAGTCGGAGATCAGTTTCTCCGAGATGGGAGTCACCGAAGTCGTCGTTCTCTTCACTTCGATTCTCACCACGAATACCCAATGAAGCTGAATGGGTCGGGTTTGGGTTTTTTTGAACACAAGTTTCAATGAAAGGCTCGAGATTGGTCCTTTTAACGATCCGACCAAGGAAAGCTTCTTGATTTACTCAAATCAAAATCAAAATCAGAATCGGGATTTTTTTTCAAAGTTTAGAGTCCAATATCTAATGTTATTGGAGTTTGCATATGTTTTGTAATAATAGTATAGTAAGTTTATGTTGGTTGTGGTTGTGGTTGTCCAAACACAATCCACAATTTTGAAGTTTTGGGTGTGGGATTAAAGAATGTAATATATAAAAGTAAAACCCTTTTTTAACAGGTTTGATCATGAAATAAAACAAAAATCCAAGAATAAAATACAAAGCCAATTTCTATATGCTTTTGTATATGCTTTTTGTCAAATGATACGTGTATTTCTGTTATATTTTTCACTAGAATTCGACTTAAAAGTTGTGTTTGTCACATAGTATAATATTGTGTTGTGAGTGATTTGAAATTTATTGGTTTATATCCACTACGCTCTCACCTAAAATTGGTAAACTTTGTGTTTTAGGCGCCAAATTATATCATCAATTTAAAGGTATCAAAGTCTATTAATGTATATATTAGGGATGTTAATATGGGTAAACCCACCCCATTTAGACCCACCCCATTTAAAACCCAACCCATTTAACCCAAACCCATTTAACTCAATTTAGTTTTATACCCATTTAACCTTACTCATTTAAACACATTTAAATATTGGGGTAATGACAAATATAACCCAAAATTTCAAATCAAATGCAAAAACTAACCTCTTTTGAATTTTATTGCAAAAGTAACTCATCACGGTAGTGAATTTATTATTTTACCCTCTACGACTAAACAAAAAAACAGATGCGCAATTACATACATACCCTCTGAGTAAAAAGTAACTTCTCTTGAAGTCTACTTGGAATACAGACTTCAAGTAGTAGTAGACTTCAACAGAAGTCTACTCCTTAATTATTTTATGATTAAAATTTTTAAAAATAAATAATTATTAAATGATTAAATTTTTGCTAAATAACCTTAAGATAAACAATTATGAAATGTAAAAAANAAATAAAACCAACAAAGATCAAACCATATTGTTCACATACAAACTAGGAGTTTAGGGTTTAGGATTTTAACAAGATATGATGGCAACATGTGGATTTGTAATTTGATCAATCATAAATTTAAATT
>OVBA01008830.1:0-11702 GCA_900406435.1 Lepidium aucheri | reverse complement strand
TCCTCTCTTCTTTCTCTTTTCTTCCTCTCTTCTTTCCCTTTTCTTCCTCTCCTCCCCGCCGCCTTCCCTTTTCTTCCTCTCCTCCTCGCCGCCTTCACGATTTGCCGTTTGGTGTTCAATGAACAGTACCGCACCAAATTTGGTGCGGTACTGTTCACCGAACGCCAAAAATTTTGGTTTGCCGTTGCAGATGCCGTGGCCTTGGACTTCACCGGACGGCAAATCGGCGTTTATGCCGTCCGGTTGAAGATGCTCTAAGAGGCTATTAATTCACATTTACTTGAGTGGGTATGTATATTCACCCTTTTATCCTCTTTATTTATTTGAATTGCATATGTCAAAAGAATCTGGATAAAACTGCTTTAGAAACATTTTCAGACAACAGATTGCCTATGACTATAAGATTCACACAATCAAATCAAAAACACTAGTACTAATGATCGATTACCGGAAACATTTAGAGTCAAAACGACCCAAACTAACACAACTAATTGCAACATGTTGGCTAATAAATTCAACAACAAAAAAATGATGAACTAATGACAAAATATTGTCCAAATTCTTTATTGTTTTTTTTGTTAGTGAATTTATTACCATCTTAGTTATGCATGCACTTTATTCAAATTTTATAGATAATACAAACACATATTTTTAGCCTAGGCATAAAACCCGATATCCGAAACCCGAACCGAAACCGACCCGAAAAACAGGAACCGAACCCGAACCGGATCCGAGAAAATACCCGAATGGGTCCTAAAATTATGTACCCGAAAAATCAAACCCGAACCCAAACCGAAGCCGAATCAAGAACCGAATGGATACCCGATTAACTTTTATTAAATTTAGGTTTTTTTAGATTTATTTCTATCAATTCCTTACTATTTTTGAATTTATATATATAAATAACCGAACCCGAGCCCGATCTATACCCGAACCGAACCGAACCGAACCAAACCCGAAAAGTAGAAATACCCGAATGAGTCCTAAATTAAGAGACCCGAAAACCCGAACCCAAAAAAACCCGAACCGAAACCCGAAATGCCCAAGATTACATATTTTTGGTAAAAAAATCTAAAATAATCTTTTTTTGTCAACGATAATATCAATATGGGTCATAAAGACCGGTCCATTAGCCAAATTCCTACTTAAATCTCGTAGGCGGTAAGACTCGATCCCTGATTATACATGTGCATTTGCCTTTAATAAATTTATCATCAACCATTGGACTACCACACTTGGATCTAAAATAAAATTTAATACTGCAAAAACTATTATATATAGGCAAATTCTCATATATTTCACACTTTCACAGTATTTGGGAATTGTATAATAGATATATATATATATATATATATATATTTTTTTTATAATAATTATCTTTGATTTTTGGCATCTATATACATATATGCGCATATATATTAGATATTTAATTTCAATTTTTACGCAGATATCTCTCTCCGACTCTGACTCCATCTTCATTCAATTTGGATTCACCCCAAATTTACACAAGCTTGATCCAACCACTCTATCTTCGATTTGCTTCTTTTGATTTGGAAGATCAATCATTAATGTGATCCATCTTCGCTTTGAATCAGATTTCCCAACGGGAATCAGTGAGATTCTTCCTAATTTGGAGATGCCATTGACGAGGTCAAAAAGTCTTCCGGCGACTGAAGCAACGGTGGAGAATGGTGGATCTGACTTAGAGATACTTCAATCAGGGAGATCGGTGGCTGGGATTCTCTACAAATGGACTAATTACGGAAAAGGATGGAGATCTAGGTGGTTCCTTCTTCGCGATGGAATCTTATCGTATTCAAAGATCCGAAGACCGGAGAATGTGAATTTATTGTCTCCTTCTGATGATGTGAGGTTAATTGGAGATATTTCTACTGATCGTCTCACGAGGATGAAAAGTTGCAGTGGTCGTAGTCGCCGGAAACATCACAAAACCATCGGCATTGTTCATCTCAAGGTATTTTATATATAAGTTCATTCATAGTTCACTCTTAGATTATTTGGATTGATTTTGTAGAATAGCAATAATGTTTTCTTATCAGTGATAATTTGGACTTGATATAATCTAATTTCATGATTTATTGATTTCAACGTTGAATTTTAGTACTCAGAGCCTGATAAGAATTTCCTCGTTTCATAGTGAGATTGATTAAAACCCTAAACGCGTTTTTTGACAGAGGAAAGTATCACTATCATCTTCTTCTTCGTCAATCTCTTCATTGTTTGTACTTCTGTAGTTTGTCGTTATGCTTTATTTCTTGTTTCCATTACCCTCTTCTGTATTATAGCTATAAGAGAAGTCCTCTGGTTTCTTACTTTTTTTAAAGCTGTTAACTTGCTGCTTATCTGTAGTGGGCCACATCGACAGATATTGTAGTGCTAGTCTCGCAAAGTTTAAAAGTTCATCATTACAGAAAAGAATTCAAAGGCTCTGTTTTTGGCTGGTGCTACTATAATGTAGTATTGCAGGACTAGAGTCTCGATCTGTTGACCAGATTTAAGTCATTAACATTATTTAAATCTGTGATAATTTGTTCATGAAATATAGTCATCTTTGATTTGAGAGCATTACTAAAATCCATCTTTTGATTTTTTTATTTATTCCTTGACTTCCAGGCATGTGCTTGAGTTGTTTTTTTTTTTTGGTTTGTCTTGGTAGCGCTGTATTTAAATACATGATTTTTAATATATTATTATTATATTTTGTTTCACATCTTATCCTTGGCCAATAACTGATGGTTTGTATTACATGAACCATTGACCAGTAGGTTTAGTTATATAGATTTTCATGTGAGTTTCAACATGATTGGTGAATGGTAGGTATAACTACTTGGTAGAAAATAATGAAGTGTGGTTAAACACTGAAGTGTGGCTACCTATTGAGTATTTTCTAGGGATATTCTTTGGTTAACTTGTTAGAGTTATGTTCTTTTGTTAATACTTCAGAACTCATCCAGACATCAGGTTTGAGCCTTTCTTTTGTAATTGCATTATTGTATATTTGTTTTTAATTTGTTTGGTGGAACATGGTACTTGAGATTATTGATTGTTTACATTTCATTTTGGACATGGGAGCCTCTAATTTGATCTTAACTATTTACTTTTAGAGTTTGAATAATTACTTGGTTTGAGGGGTTAAGCCTGTAATTAGATGAATATCATTCCGTTCCTATGTTTTTCAGCAGGTTTCATCTTACCGGGAAAGCAAATCTGATCATAGAAAATTTTATATATTCACTGCAACCAAGACTCTTCACCTGAGGACTGATTCTAGGAGTGATAGAGCAGCATGGTTACAAGCTTTAGCATCTACCAGAGGCATTTTACCTCTCCAGTCCCTTAGTGGGGATTTCTCCTTTGTATCACCAAACAATTTATCCATATCTACAGAGAGACTAAAGAAACGGTTGCGTGAAGAGGGAATAAGCGAGAGTCTTGTAAAAGAGTGTGAACAGATCGTGGATTCAGAGTTTTCCGTAGTTCAAGAGCAATTTACATGTCTCCAAAAAGAACGTACAAAGTTGCTTGATGCAATGAGGCAGCGAGAGGTAAAGCTGACTTTTTACTTCTCTATAATACTGTTTTGGTTTGGTTGAGCTGTTTAATGTTTATCTTCCACATTGTTTCCATTCTTTTAATGACTTAGTATTCAGCAGCCTTTACGATACATTTTAATTGGCATCTCGTGATAATATGTGCAAAAGCATTAGCTATATATATTTGCCATGTAACTCACTATTGGGAAGTTATTTAAAATTTATGTTGTACATCCTTATATCACCTGTCGTGAGGATATTTAGTCCACTGAGTTGATGATTTTGTATTTCGTAGATTTATGCCTAGGCATCACACTGTTTATGCATCATGCATCAAAACTTGAATGTCAGACTTTCCAAATTGTTAATGTTGATTTTGTTTCTTATGCATGGGCATATATCCATGTTGGCTATTCTGCAATGGGAGTTTTTTTTCTGCACAGATGACTAACCTTGAAGCTGAAGCCTCAGGGATCCATGACAATGTCTACCAATTAAGAAGTGATAAGTATTCTAGAGTAAGACGTGGAAAATATAGTGGTACACACAATTTCTTCCGTTTCATTGTTCTTCTATTTACTGCATCTCTGTTTCTCTTTCTCTATTTCAGTCTGTCGTTGTAAATTTCAACCAAACGTGCTTCCTTAGGATCTCTTTAACGCAGAATCGGACAATAGTTTCTGTTACATATTCTATTATTTGTTACCTTATTTCTCCCTTCTTATACTTTGCATAGCTTCACTGGAATCATAGAGCTTTGTATATTATTTTGCTTGACATTATTTACTTTCTAGAATGCAGTACAAGTGCTTCATCTGATGATAAACAAGAGTTTGAGGATATATCTGAGGAAGATGAGTCTTCCTTTCATGACACAAAGGAGTCTTTTAGTGAACCTGATGTTGGTTCCGTCCACATGCATCTCAAGAGACGAACTAAGCTTCCTGATCCAGCAGAGAAAGAAAGAGGTGTCAGTCTCTGGTCTATGATCAAAGATAATGTTGGAAAGGATCTCACACGAGTTTGTCTTCCTGTTTATTTCAATGAACCAATTTCATCCCTCCAAAAGTGTTTTGAAGACTTGGAGTACTCTTATCTGTTGGACCAAGCATATGAGCACGGAAAATCTGTAAGTGACTTCAAAATCTAGTTTGCAATATGTTGTATAATTTGCTCACTGTTATGTGTAATCTGATCCCCTCTGGAAATGCAAACATTTTCTCTACACTATTTTTTATTTCATATGAACTACTAAGATTTTAAATACTTACTTTCTATGATTATGCATGATATGATATCTGGTCTATACTTGTATTTTACTATCATTAGTTGATCTCTCAGATTATTAGATTAACAGATTTTTTCATCATCAGGGGAATAATCTTCTTAGAGCGTTGTATGTTGCTGCTTTTGCGGTCTCTGGTTATGCTTCTACTGAAGGACGGCACTGTAAACCATTCAACCCTCTGCTTGGAGAAACTTACGAAGCTGACTTTCCTGAAAAGGGAATTCGTTTCTTCTCTGAGAAGGTATCTTACACATAATCAATAACTGATGTTATGATGAGATGAACATAAATGTCCATATTCTCTGACACTTGATTAATAGTCAATAAAACTCAAACTTGGAGATTCATGCAGAAGCTTTGACTCAGGAGAAGCTCTTAGGTCTCTAAAAATTTAAGTTGCATGTAATTGACACTAGGCTTCATTCATCTCCGCATTTGAAAATGCTGAAACGAAAACATTAGAATCTTTTCTAAGTTTGGCATATAATTCTGTGGGGGTATTTTGCTCTCATAATAGGTCAGCCACCATCCAACAGTTATTGCGTGCCATTGCGAAGGTAAAGGTTGGAAGTTCTGGGGAGACACAAACCTCAGGTCGAAGTTTTGGGGAAGATCGATTCAACTTGAACCCGATGGAATCTTGACTCTTGAATTTGATGACGGAGAAACGTTTCAGTGGAGTAAAGTATGTATAGTAAAAACCAGAAATCTCCTGTCCTTTTCCACCTTATATTTCTGTCTTGTAGACTAATAGCTCTATGCTTCTTTGTTCTTAGGTAACAACAACTATATACAATATTTTACTTGGCAAACTGTACTGTGATCACCACGGGATAATGCAGATCCGTGGGAATCGTCAATATTCTTGTACGCTCAAGTTTAAGGAGCAATCAATTCTCGACAGAAATCCCCACCAGGTGATTTTACAGAGACACACACAGTGAAAAGTTTCCCATCTGTGTTTATAATATCTGAAATTACTTACATGATCAAATATATATAGGTAAATGGTTTTGTAGAAGATGTAACAGGTAAAAAAGCTGCTACGATATATGGTAAATGGAATGACAGCCTTTACTATGTTTCTGGTGATGGGTTCAACAAAGCAAAGGCCTCATTGCTTTGGAAAGCGATAAAGCCACCACCTAATGTCACTAGATACAACTTAACTTCATTCGCAATCACGCTTAATGAATTGACACCAGGTTTGGAGGTATATTACAATGTGCTACTTCCGGTTTTGCTAAACATAAAACTATGTTTTGAAAGCTGTCTGATCTTTGTCACTATTTTGTTCATTTTGGTTAAGGAAAAGCTCCCTCCAACAGATTCAAGGCTCCGGCCAGATCAACGGCACTTGGAGAACGGTGAATATGAAAAGGCAAATGAAGAGAAACAACGATTAGAGAGAAGACAAAGAATGGTACACTAAGTCATTCAACACTAATTCTTTGGTCCTTGAACTCATGAAACATTTTTATGTTTTATAAACTGCAAATGTCTATTGCTTCTGCAGTCACAGAAGATTCAGGAAAGTGGGTGGAGACCAAGATGGTTCGAGCCACAAGGTGAGAGCAAAGGCTACAAATATACAGGCGGTTATTGGGAAGCGCGAGACGAGAAGAGTTGGGATGATTGCCCAAATATATTTGGGGAGTTCATCGAAGAGATTACAGATTGTGCTTAAGCTGAGGTATTACAATATACATCAAAGGTAATGATGCTCTTCAAATGGTTGATTGCATCGAGAAACTATAGAGTTCTGATTTAATATTCTTATGGTTCAGGGCTAAAAAATGAACTTAAGCTAAGCTTTCTTCAATGTACTAGAGATCGTCTCTCGACAATGAACAGAGCTTTCTTTTGGTTTGAGAACTCCATTGATCGAAAGAGGCATATCAAAGATGAAATATATAGTACTTTTTTTTTTTTTTCATTTTTTTGTAATGATGAATGTTATAACTTCAAATGGGTCATTCATATAAAGAAATTTTTATAGAAGCTTATTGTAAAGATTGAGAAAATAGTGTAATTCCAACATTTGGAGAAATATTCGTTGTGATATATTTGTATTTAGTTCAATATAAAGGAAGATATTGAATTTTGACCTATGCAAATTTGTTTGTATTTTTAACAAATAGTAATAAAATTTAGGAGTTTTCATCGTTAACTACGAAACCAAAAGGAATTTGTTATACAAATTCTTGTCATACTAAAGTCCACATTTCGTTGATGTTAAAGAATTGTCGATCTTTTGCTATTCATCATTAATAAGAATTGTCTTAGAGCATTGCATCCATTCGAGCCTCTCACAATATTATATTATTATTGTAATATTATTTAACTAAAAATATATCAATATAACATAGCTTTTACTTTCAAAATATTATTTTCGAATAAAATTCAAATAAAGTCAATACAATAGTATTAAAATATAGATTAAAAATATGCATAATAGAACTTATAAGATAGATAATTTTATTTTATGATTTATAGATATATCAAAATTAGGAAAAATAATAATATATAAACTAGTTTAATCAAAATTAGGATATTAATAAAGTCAATACAATAATATTGATATATAGATTAACAATATTTATAAACTAGTTAATCAACATTTATAACTATTGTAGATTTAATCTACTAAGAGTTTTTTTATAAAAAAATAATCATATAATGATATGTATACTTGAAATCTCTCCAAAATTTTTAATAGAAAGTTATTTTTAATGTTATTTTATCGATGAAAGATTATACTAGATATGCGGGTGGTTTTTATTATAATGGCATGTGGTAAATCTACCAAAGGTATGTGCACTTGTATATCCAGAAATAAGTCATATTGTCTACGTTATATAAAAACTTGACTAATATGCCAGCAAATTATAATCCAATAAAAAAAAATACTAGATACTCCAATGTAGAAGACCTTATGTTAGATGTTGACGATCGTAATAATTTTTCAACTGAAGATGAATTTACTGTATGTGGGTCAAATCGAAGCACAAATCTTTATTCTACTAAAATATTATAAGTGGTTCCGAAAAAAGTCAATGTGAGGACTGATTCATATACATGAATTTGTATACTTGTTAGAAAATCATATTGCATGGACTTGTGTTGATATGACGTTATGAATTATGAATATACTTATATTTTAGACAATTTGAGTAAGATATTTCTTTCCATAAAAAGCTAGTTTGCTATTTCTTGATGTGGATATTTGACGTCAAAGAAATATCATACATTTCAACGATGCTAGGACCACAAAATTAGTTTTTTTTTTTTGGTTTTTAAAATATAAACCCTACAATACCATAAATTCCAAATAGTTGGTTTGAATTTCTTCAAAAGAAACAGAAAAACGAGAAAATTATTAAAATGGCATCTAATTTGATTGGGCAGCTATTTAATACCTTTTGTATTTAGTATATTGTTCATTTCGCTTCTAGATATTTCATAGATCTTTCCATCAAGCTGGTAAGTAAGGTCTTCGAGATAGCAAATTCATTCATAGTTTGTTACATATATATATATATATTTTCAAACTTAAATGTTTTGATAACATATTTTATTTTTGTAGTTTTCTTTTTTTGTTCTTGAAAAAGATGTCATTGAATCATAGAAGACGTTTAATATTATATCTCAACATTTAACAAGAAGTGGATTAATGCTATATATATCTACATTTTTTTACTTTCAATTTGTTAAAAAATATATTATATTTTTTACTTTGAGAAGTTTTCAACGGCTCTTGGGAAGTAAATATCTAAAAAATATTTTACCAATCAGCCGTGATCTGGTAGATAGATGACAATATATATGTCAGAACATAAATTTGTAAAGATTCGGGTTTGGAGTACTGTTTTTGGATTAGCCAATTCTAAAGACTTGTTCAGAAGATGTACGATCCCAATATGTTATCGAAGATTCAGATTTTTTTTCAAACCTAGATATGTGTATTCGACGAGATTTCATATCCGTATAGTATAACTTGTTAGAATCGTCTAAAGATGCATGAAGACTGAATAGAGAAATGACGATGTATGAGATTGGACATAGAGATATTCAACCAAGAGGAGACAGATGAGTCATCAGAAGTCTGTCAAGACAGATGACTGTGAGACAGAAATGGAAAGAACCATTATGTAAGGTATTTCCATTTCTGATTGATCACGAGAAGATACTAGGTTTAGAACTAGTATATAAGTGAGATGATGAGGGTTTGAGCGGCAGCCAACGCTTCAAAATCTAAGTGAACAGAGAGTTGAATCTGAGAGAGAAAAAGTCTTGAGAGATTCATTGTGTGATTGCTTTTTGTTTTGAATCTGTGAGAAACTTATATAAGACTTTTGTAATTATATAAATAAAATGAATCAAGCGTTGAGATCGGCGCTTTCTGATCAAGTATTTGTGTTTCCATTTGCCATACAATTTCAATTGGTATTAGAGCCATTCACCTAACCAAACCAGGTGTGATCCTGAGGTAAGTATGGAAGCGAAACCACAGTTTGTGACAGTCAGAGAGCTGTTGATACTAGATCCAAATAATTACGGTCACTATAAGGTTCAAATCACTCTGATCATCAAAGGTATTGATGAAGAAGCTTGGGGAGCTGTTGAAGATGGGTGGACACCACCAACAATGAAAGTTGGAGAGAATGTTGTACCAAAACCTAGAAAGAGCTGGACAGCAGAGGAAAAGGCAGAATCGAAGTTCAACTCCAAGGCTCTGTCAGCCATATTCAACACTCTGGCGCCAAATCAATTCAATCAAGTTCAAGGGTGTACAACTGCTAAAAAAGCTTGAGATATACTGCAAGTCTCGTTGGAAGGTACATCCAATGTTAAACGAACAAGGATTGACATGTTGGCTACTGGATTTGAAGCTCTCACAATGGATGAACATGATACGATACAAGGATTTAGTAGTAAGCTCAGCACTCTGTCACATGAAGCACTCGTTTTGGGAAAAACTTATAAGGACAAGAAACTGGTGAAGAAATTTCTACGCTGTCTTCCACCAAAGTTTCATGGATATCGCTCTGCACTTGAAGTCACACAGAATTCTGATAACATGAGCTTTGCACAAGTGGTTGGTATGATGCAAGCCTATGAAATTCAACTCAATAAGGGAGTCGAACCACACCATGAGAAGGGAGTAGCTCTAATTGCTGAAGAAAAAACTAAATTACCTATGGCTGATCTGGAAGATCAAGTTGGATTAATTGTCAAAAAACATCTTCGAAAATTTGAAAGAGGACAGAAGAGGGACAATCGGGTGTTTGCCAAACAGGAAATTGACAAAGGTCAACCAAGTTCAGAAAAACAGTATCTAGAGTGTCAGGGGTATGGTCATTTTAAAGCTGACTGTCCTACTATTCGAAAGAAGATGACTCTAAAGTGCTTTGAGTGTAAAGGTTATGGCCATATGAAGTTATAATGTGTGGGTACATTCAAACAAAAGGAAAAGAATGCTCTTGTCAACTAGAGTGAAAGTGACACAGAAGATGACAAAAAAACAATGATCTGGAGGCATACTGTGCAAATTTTGGTGTGGTTGAAATGACAGAGGAAAAAAAATATGTGCAAGAGAAACAGACATATGTCAACTTTGCAGCACAAAATTCGGATCCAGATGAGGAGACAGAGGATGAGGTTGATTTAGGATTATCTCCAGCTGATGAACTGCAGATTGTGTGTAGGAATCTAGTAGAACTTCAAGAAAAGAACCTGTCATTAATGTCTGAAACAGAAAAATTGAAGAAATTGCTACAAAAGTTGGAAACAGAACTTGAGCTAGAGAAAATCAAGAATCAAGAGCTAGAAGGTCGGCTGTCAGGCCAACTCAAAAACATCAAGCTGCTGTCAAGAGGTACAAAGGACCTTGACAAGCTCTTGCAGTATGGAAGAACCGACAAGGCTAATTGGGGTTTAGGCTATTGCGGAGCTGAAAACACTGCAACAAGTACCGTCTTTGTCAAAGTAGTAACAATGATCCAGGATCAACTTCACATCAGAAGTCTGAAAGAGTGGGTCTGAAGAACATTCACAATAAAGATCAAATCAGATCAAGATACGTTTTGAAGCAAGGAAAGGCTCAAAGACAACAATACAGTCAGAATTATCGTCCATATAGGCAACAGAGGGGAGTTCAACAAGGCAGGATCAGGCATCCTCAAATATTCAAGGAGAAACAGAAGATTGGTAAACGACAGTGGTTCAATCAGAATCAGTGGTATGGATGCAAAGAAAATAACAGACATCTGTTCACCGACTTTAGATATCAAGCTCCTGATTGTTGGTATTGTGGAAAACTTGGGCACATCAGATCTCAATGCTACAAGTTTCAGAGGCGTATTTACAGGATCATAGACCAACAGAGGTTTCATAAAGATGCTAAGAAGTCTTGAAAAGTCTGGGTTAAGAAGCAGGATCTGTACTATCAGGTGGCCTTTACTGCGGGTAGAGGAAATAAAAGAACTATAGCAGGTGGTTGGTATTTTGACAGTGGTTGCTCGAGACACATGACAGGAACAGAAAAAAATTTGTTAAATTTTTAGAAAGGTAATGGTGGTAAAGTCACGTTTGGAGGAGGAGCAAAAGGTGATCTCAAGGGAAAAGGTGACACAAGTGGACCATATCAGCCCGAGCTGAGAGATGTCTATCTGGTTGATGGGTTGAAACCAAATCTTATCAGCATCAGTTAGCTGTGTGATCAAGATCTTGATGTAACGTTTACTAAGCTTGGATGCAAAGTTTACAACGCTCAAGGAGTTGTTGTTTTGGAGGGTATTAGATCTGATAATGATTGTTATATGTGGGTCTCTGAAAAGAAGTGTCTAAGTGCTGTTCAA
>OVBA01008829.1:0-11703 GCA_900406435.1 Lepidium aucheri | reverse complement strand
CTGTCTACTGTTTCAACATTTGTTTTCAGGGAGCTTGAGTTGACACATTCATATACAAAGGAGGAGAATGAAAGATCACGTGAAGTGATAAAGAAGCTGATGTGGCAAAGCTCATTCAAATGATAGTGCTGAGGTGGCGTTGTGTGATTCGCTGGACTAAAAGGCTTGTGTGCAGCAGAGGAGTTGCACCAAAATGGAAAGACAAGAGTCTGCAGCAAAGAAAAGGAAGAGTTGACCTTACCCGGATGCGTTCTGCAGCAGCAAAACAGGAGGGAAGCAGGAGGTCAACTCTGATGACTCTGCAGGACTCAGCAGGAATCAAGGCTCTGCATCAAGGATAAGGTGCATAGTAGTTTTGGAGGTTTCCTGAAGGAAGAGGAGTGCCCTAGAAGGACTGAGACTATTTAAGTAGTGCTCAGGCTGCTTGGAAACGTTGAGCTTTCAAAGAAGAAAATAGAGAGTTCGAGTGTTAAGTGTGATTGGTTGGTGAGTGATATAGAGAGTGTTACAGCAACTACAAGGTGGTAGTACTGTGTGAGCCTTGGGTAGGATAGAAAGAGTCAGTGTTGAACCAAGTGTGGTTCAGTGTAAATCTGAGTAAATATAACTGTAACTTGTTTATTGCTTTCTATATACAAAGGTTTTAGAAGATTTCTGTGTGTTGTTTTACATCTGGTGGTACTGCTCTATTCTAGTCCTTTCAGAAGAGATGAAAGTGAAGATTTTTAATTAATCCTCAGTTTTTGTTTTAAAAATAGAAATCAGAATTTGAGACTTTGAATTTTTTTTTTTGATTTTGGCAAACTGATTTGTAACCGAAGAGAAGAGAGAAAAAAAGAGCACAGTATATGGAGGTAGTGGACAAAATAACGATTTTCATTAGAATTTTATTTCATTTTTTTAATTAAAAATATTTAGGAGAATATTTAGGTTAAAATCAACTTCCACTTCGTAACTCAAAGAATTAGTACTACTTTTTAACCATCCTTAACTAAACGTACTTTTATTTTAATAAGGCAAGAGTTTTACTTCATTCATTAAACAATAACTCAGAAAATTAATACTTTTAAAACCATCCTTCAGTAAAGGTACTTCCATTTTAATAAGGAAAGATTATTCAAAATATGGGGTTATTATTAGATAATAGAGAGATTTTATAAACTATTTTTTATTCGGCTATTAAAATCTAAATAAATATTATACTAGGATATTACATGTGCGGATCGTGCGGGATTATTTGAATTCCATAACATTAAGTAAGTAATTTGTTTATATAAATAAATAATTTATTTTGTATATTTTTTTATATCTTTGATCTCATATTTAGTTTTTCATGTAATATAATCGATATGATTTATGTTGTGTACCATTTTAAAACATGTAGCATATTTGTAAAGTGTAGTGTTTGAACTTTAAAAAGGTAAAAATATTGACGCATGCTTAATAAAATAATTGTTAGAAATTTTTTGAATAAAACAAGTAATTTTTATTAATGAAACATTAACGCACATAATGTTAATAGTAATAAGTTAATAAGTATTTAAAACCAACCGAACTCGAAAAACTTAATTATCCGAATGGGTTCAAAAATTTAAGACCCTAAGAACCGGACCCAAAAAACCAAGTATCTTTTAGTATTTTTAGATATTTTCAATTTTTTTAATTATGTGAATACTCAAAAATATTTTTTTGGTTTTTTGAGTATTTTCCGACATTTTTAGGTATTTTATTTTGATATTTTGAAGATTTTTTTGAATATTTCTAGGGTATTAGTCAGTTTTGATTTTTTTAAATTGAGATCCAAACTAATCCGAACCCTAATAAAATTGACCCGGAACCAAACCGAAGTAGTGACAGGTCCTATATGGGTATAAAGAAAATATGACTATTTTTTGCATAATTTTCATCATGATTTTGTTGGTCATAATTACTGGGTGTTTAGTGAGAAAGTAATGGGAAGTTGGTAGTTTTTTTTTGCCATGGCAAATGAGTAGTTACAGGAGATCATTGCTTTAATTAGCGTGTATTATTCAGGATTTTCAAAATTAATTTTCAAAAGAGAGTGATTATGATAAATTCTTACGAATTGATGCTACAAAAAGTATCCTTTGTTTTATTAAGTTTAGATATATTAGGAAAAGAGAAAGACAATACTACTTTTATAACATAAAATATTTGTTCTAAAAGGCAATGTCATAGAATGTAATTATTAACAACAAAAATGTTATTTATTTAAATCGTACGACAGCTTTAATAATAAAGGATATATAAATAAGTTGCTCTACTTCGAATATATTCATTTTTTTATTTTTTGTTATAGCCTACTTCGACACCAAAATATAAAATGTCGAGAAAATTGAATATAATAACCAGTTTTAAGTTTTATTGGTAGGAAATACCGTTCTTTCAGTGTTACAAAATGTTCTCTGTTTTTTTTTTACTACAAAAGCTTATATTGATAATCAAAATAGAATATATTTGGAGAAAAACCAAAGCCAGAGAAAAACAAAGTTATTCTTGAAAACAACATTCAAAAAGAGAACTAAAAGCCCAAATAATTTTTTCTTTTTTTAAAAAAAATAAATCCAGAAAAAGACTAAGCTAGAGCTCAAAGAAAAATTTGAAGAGACTGCCAAGCAAAACACAGCTCGGATAAATGAAGAATCCTCCTACAATGAATGAGAATACCTCATACATGAAGACAATGGTAATACACTAGCAAGATTGAATCTCATATATCTCCTAAAAATGGCGAAATTACAATTAAACTGAGCAGTCGACTAGATAATGTCTCGATAAAACCTTTACGAAGCGAAAGACCTCGATCAAGTCTTTGCAATATAGACAAGGTGTGACCCAAACCTTTGCAAAGAATAAACCAAACCCACACAAGCACGACACTCGATCAAACTAGAGGGAAAGACTAAAAGGTCAACCTAGGGCAGTAAAACCAATTCTGCCTACATATCTAATTCATCATAAGCGAGAACTAAACCAAACCTAAACTAACCTAAAGAACCATAACCAAGAAAAGATAACACATGAAAAACAGATCTCGTTATCGGGAAAAGAGAATCACCAAAAAAAATCGAGGCCAAAAAGACATCGTCGGCAACACCTTCCTTAGACAGATCTGAGACCGCCTTCATCTCTGGAACTCCAAAGAGGTTGATGAAGACCTTCGAAAAAGATGCTATGCTCCATCCACCCCGGGAAAATTAACCAAACTCCACCCAAAGCTCCGTTGGCGAGATAAATCTGTACACACACCTCTAAGAAAGGGAATGCTGCAGGAATCTCTTACATCTCCAACCATCTCCACAATGAAAAGTAGGACAACCAAAAACAAAATCCTCTTTGCACCATGACGTCAGATCTCTAGCCGTAAGAGACAAAAATGATGAATGATGGCGGTGCAGAGTCCTATAAACACCATATTAATAGAAAATCTAGGAAGAAAGATATATAAAATATTAGACGAAAACCGGCCTGTGAAATATACCTAAAAGGCATGTGGATCTGAAAGGCGCAAATCAGAAAGAGGAGTTCGCTCTAGAGGAAATAGGTTTGGCGGCAGCAATGAAGTTAACTTGGAATGACAGCAAGCTCGAGCGTCTTCTCAACTGGTCAGATCCTCGTCAGACTGGCAAGAATTGATTGATGATCAGAAAATGGAGTACAATAACTGATGGGTTTCCAACTTTAGCCATCAGGATGTCCTATTTTCTGAAATTAAACCAAATCTAAACCAATCTAAAGAACCATAACCGAGAAAAGACAACACACAAAAACAGATCTCATTATCGAGAAAAGAAGATTATCAAAGAAAAGACCAGTGCCCAAAATGACATCACTGGCAACACCTTCCGCAGCCAAATGTCAGACTGCCTTCATCTCCAAAACTGTAGAGAAGTCAAAGAAGAAATTCAGAAGAGAGGCTACGCTCAATCTATCCTAGGAAAGTTCACCAAAATCCACCCGAAGCTCTACCGAGAAAGAGAAAGCTGCAAGGAAGCTCTAACAGCTCCAACAATCTCCACAATGAAAAATAGGACTCTCGAAAAGAAATCCTCTTTGCACTATGATGTCAGATCTCTGGCGATAAGATACAAAAAGTGTGACTAATGGCGGTGCATTGTCCTCTAAAAACCATATTAATGAAAAATCTAGGAAGAGAGTTATATAATATTTTGAATGAAAATGAGCCCATGAAATAGACCTAAAAGACATGTGAATCCAGAAGGGCCCAAACCAGAAAAAGGAGTTTGCCTTAGAGGAAATAGGTGTGGCAGGAGCAATGAAGTTAACCCGGGATGATGGCAAGCTTGAGTGTCTTCTCATGCAAGAGACAGTTGACACATGCTGAATGCTCGCTGATAAACTGGCAAATAAAATCGTATTAACAGAGCATAAGTGATGTAGATCTGAAGGGAAGGGATGGCGACAACCTCCTCTCCGAAGAGTGATATTGACTGTGAAGGCAACCTTTCAAACAGGCAAGTGAAACAAAGAAAAAAAGAAAATAGAGACGAAGAGAAGAAAGCCGAGAGAGACGAGAAAAGATTTAATGGGAAAAGAAAACCAATGTTACAGTTTTGGCGCATGATAGAGATTACAAGTGAAGATCGTGACTTGCACATGAAGCTTTGTGATGAAGTTATGTTGTTAAGATTTGGAAACATGTAATTTCCTTTTATCTTTTAAATTTCCTTTTCTTTTGTTTAGGTTAAGCTTTACTCTTCTTATAAAAGACATTTGTTAGCCTCTGCATTCTTTACCGATCAATTAACAATCTTAAGTTTCAGTTTTCTTAATGTTCTCTCTAAGCATAGTGTTTCTTGAGATGTTTCTAAACCTTAGCTCATTTGCATGCTTTGCTTCATTGTTCTATCAATAATATCGTTTTCTTTCAGAAGTTTTAAATTCTAGTTTTTCTACATTAAAGGTATCAGAGCCAACACTTTCCTCGAACTAAACATGGTTTTTACAAGAAACACATGTAAAGAAATCGAGGACATAGAAACAAGTCTTGAACAACGTATGACATCCTTGGTGAAGATGATGCTTGCTCAGGATGAAAATTTGTCTTCACAGAAGAATTGAATTTCTGAGACTATGGACAAGAATTTTGTGGACATGATGGAGGTTATTTGGCGTGCGCTTCCTACACATCCTGCAGCTTCCTCTCACGCCACTGAAAAAGAGCAAGCTTCACACAATACTTCCCTTCCTCTAGATACTTCACATCATATGCTTCTTACTACGAGTATTGCTTCAACATTGGCTCCACTGCCTGGCTCTTATGCGGGAGTAACAAGACTGGGGAAGGTTGGGTTTTCACGTTTTAGTGGAGAAGACACAAGGGATTGGATTTTCTTGGTCGAAGAATTTTTCGAAGTTGATCAAACACCTGATAACCTGAAAGTTTGACTTGCTTCCATTCACTTCTATGGAGATGCATCAACTTGGCATCGCTCTTACATTCAATCCAATGTTGGTTTCGATATTTTGAGTAATTCGAAAGCTTACAAGGTGATTTTAATTGAAAGGTTTGAAGATGTTATCTATGATCCTATTGCTTAGTTGAAGAACCTAAGAGACACTAATAGAATTGTGGATTATCACATCAAGTTTGACATCATTAAGTTGAAGGTTAACTTTTCTGAGAAATACTTGGTGAATATCTATCTAGCAGGACTGCGAAACGGTTCTCATATGCATGTCCGAATGTTCTAACCACAAACAGTCTGACAATATCTTTTATTGGGTAGATTGTATGAGAATGCACATCCGCCTACGAAATCTTCTTGGTCTGGTTCACGAAAGCCATTTTACCTAGGTCAAGGAAAAGAACTAGTTCCTTTTAAAAGGGATCAGGGAGTTCAAAAAGACAGTTTCTCTGCCATTGACAAAGGCAAAGACAAAGTCTCAAAAGCCAATCAGACACTGTCTGCAGAATTCATGAGCATAGAGCTAAAGTCTTGTGCTATTTCTACAATAAGAAGTACACACCAGATCAGTACCTTGTTCACAAAAGGCACAATTGTTCCATGTTGAGATGGGCGATGAAACCTCATTTTCTAATGAAGATAAAGAGGATGAAGTGTTATACGATGAACCTAAAGTTTCAGTTAGTGCTGTCACAGGTCTAACTGATTACAGAATGATGAAGGTTAAAGGTTTACATGGCAAGAGGTTATGTTTGTCTTGATAGACTCTGGTTCTACTCATAATTTTATGGATCCAAAGGTGGCTACATTACTACGATGGGATATAATCTCTATAAGTGGTGCCAAAGCCTCTATAGCAGACGATACAAGGTTACTAATTCAGGGAAAGATAAATGGCTTTCAGTGGGGATATCAACATCATACTTTCACAAATGATTTTGTGATAATTTCCTTCGGTGGTTGTGATGTAGTTATGGGGATACAATGGCTATGTACTTTGGGCGAAATTGGATGAAATTTTACTACTCTAAGGATGAGGTTTCAATTAGATGGAAAGCAAGTGGTATTACATTGTCTTAAACAGGGTTCTCTCAAGGAAGTTAAGCTGTTGAAGTACACTAAGAAAGCTGAAGAAGAAGAACAATTTTTGATGTTTTATGCACAAGAACTAAATGTGAGCTGCAATATGATGTCTTTTGCTATTGGAGCTACTGCATCTGAGACACATGAAACCCCAATTATCACTGACGTCATGACAAGGTTTCAAGAGATTTTCAAAGAACTTAAGGATATACCTCCATCACGTGGTGTACATGATCACCATATTTCTTTAGTTGAGGGAGCTGTTCCAGTGAATAAAAGACCATATCGGTATGCCCTTTATTAGAAAAATGAGACAGATAAGATGGTGAAAGACTTATTAGCCAAGGGATTTATTCAACCTAGTTGCAATCCTTTTGCATCTCCAGTGGTTCTTGTGAAGAAGAAAAATAGGAGTTGGCGATTGTGTGTCGATTTTCGTGTCTTAAATATTTTGACTATAATGAATCGATTTCCAATTCCTTTAATTGAGGATCTATTGGATGAATTGAGTGGCACTTGTTGGTTCTATAAGATTGATCTTCGAGCAAGTTATCATCAAGTTTGAATGCACCCTCAAGATGTTCACAAAATCGTATTTAAAGCTCACAGTGGGCATTATGAGTACTTGGTTATGCCTTTTGATTTAACTAATGCTCCGACGATATTTCAACATCTTATGAACACAGTATTCAAGCCTTTTTGTGAGATTTTTTTGTTATATTCTTTTATGACATAGTCATATACAATCCTACCGTAGATGCACACATTTTACATCTCGAGAAAGTGTTTAATCTGATGAAAGAACACAAATTGTTTGCTAAAAGAAATAAGTGCGAGTTTGCTGTCCAGAAGTTTGAGTATCTTGGTCATTATATTGAGATTCAAGGCATCTCTACAGACCCTGTAAAGGTTAAGGATGTAAAGGCTTGGCCACAGCCAAAAAACGTTAAGGAGTTGAGAGGATTTCTCGGACTTGCATGATACTACTGTCGTTTTATGAGGAATTTTGGTTCTCTTGCAAGCCCTTTGACTGCTTTAACCAAGATAGATGCTTTTGAATAGAGTCCTGCAGCTCAGACTGCATTCGACAATCTGAAACAAGCTCCATGCGAGGCACTGGTTTTGGCTTTACCATTGTTTGATTAGCCTTTTGTTCTTGAAATAGATACTAGTGGACAGGGTATATGGGCAGTTTGATGCAAAATGTTCACTTAATTGCATACATTAGCTGATAATAAAAAGGTAAACAATTACTTTTGTCCATCTACAAGAAGGAATTGTTAGCAGTGGTGTTTGCGGTTCAAAAGTAGAGACACTACTTACTTCCTTCTCACTTTGTCATCAAAACTGATCAAAGAAGCCTTAAGTACCTCTTGGAATAGAGATATAACATGCAGTACGGCAGCAATGGTTGCCAGAAATGCTTGAATTTAGCTATGAGATTCAGTATAAAGCCGGTAAGGAGAATATAGCTGCATATGCTTTATCGCGTAGAGAGGGATCAGACATATTGCATATGGCTTTAACTGTTTCAGATTGTGATCTATTACAGCATATCCAAAACTGTTATGAAACAGATTTGGAGATTGAAACATTAATAGAAGAACTGAAACAGAATCCTACTGCAAAAAGACACTCGTTGACTCATGGTTTATTGAGGCATAAAAGTCGGCTGGTAGTTCCCAATGATACAGGAATTCATGGCCTGATTCTGCAATGGTTACATGATTCTTGCATCTGGTTACTCGGGAAGAGACGCAACTCAACATAGAGTTAAAGGCTTATTTTATTGGAAAGGAATTCCAAATGATATTCAAGCGTACATTCGACGTTGTGATGTCTGCCAGCGATGTAAGTATGATTCCTCTGCTTCCCTCAGATTACTTATGCCATTACCCATTCTTGAAGCTTTGTGGACAAACTTATCAATTGATTTCATCGATGGCCTTCCTCCTTCTTTTAGCAAAACTTCGATATTAGTTGTTGTGGATAGGCTAAGTAAGGGGGCTCACTTTGTTGCTTTAAGTAATCTGTATACAGTTCTTACTGTGGCCATGCTTTCCTTGACAACGTCTTTAAACTTCACGGATGCCCAAGATCAATTGTCAGTGATCATGACACAATTTTTCTTAGTGATTTTTTGTAAGAATTGTTTGAACTTTAAATGGTTGCTATTAATTTTTCAAGTGCATATCACCCTCAAAGTGATGGACACACTGAAGTTGTAAATCGCAATTTAGAGACATACTTGAGATGCATGACTGGTGACCGCCCACAGCTATGGAGTAAATGGCTGACTTTGGCTGAGTATTGGTATAACACTACAATCTCCTACTCATCTTCTTTGATATGAACTTCCTTGGATCGAACTTGTTTAGTTGAGAACAAAGAAAAGACAGGCCTTGATTTATCCTAAGATGTCAAGCTTGGTGGGAAGAGGGGCAGCACAACGGGGATGGAAATTCGTTGCTAAACCAATAAATCTTAGGATATGACACACCAAAGAAATCAAAGAACTCACATATGATACACTGAAATCAGTTTCAGCTGGATATAACACACCAACAGAAGAACTAAAAGAGAAACCCTTTTGTATTTAGATAAACAATATTGCTTGAATCTTTTACAAAGAAATACATGCTTAAAATAAAAGAAAAGCCACGAAAATAGCTTAGGGTTTTCATAATATTGAGCTTAAAATAAACTAATATGGACCTCTTGTTTGTGTAGCCCAAACATCTCATTAAAAACCTTAGTGAGAAAACCCATTGGGACAAAACTCAGTAAGGAAAAAGAGTGCATTTAGATTACACGCCCATTTGCTAGCCTTCTTGAATATTCATGACAAGCATCAAGGTATGTTGAACTCGAGGTTCTCGTGTGTCTTGAGCCAGTAGTCCTTCAATGGCTTTGTTGAATAACTTCGTTCTTGATCGAGTCATTGGACCAGTTGGAACCATCAATGCATCCCCGTTTTCATCTCCCTCATCATTAGATTCATTACTTGAGTTGATGCTTGAACGAGTTTGATCTTGGCTGGTCATGATAACATCAATCTTCCATACCTTCCCGGAGAATCGAAAGTGGTTGTTGTGGCACAAAATTTACAAGAGAGAGGGAATATGACTGCAGTGTTGAAGTTTCATCTTCTGCGAGCACAACATCAAATGCAGCAAAATGCCGATATGCATAGGAGTGAGAGAGAATTTGACATTGGAGATTATGTCTATGTTAAGCTACAACCTTACCGCAAAAATAGTGTTGTACTCAGAGCAAATCAGAAGCTGAGTTCAATGTATTATGGACCTTATCGAATTCTTGACAAGGTGGCCAGGTTGCATACAAGTTGGATCTTCCTGCATATTCGAAAATTCATCATGTCTTTCACGTTTCCCAACTAAATGTGCTTGTTGGTAATGTTCCTACATCTTCAACCTTACCCAGCTCGGTCTCGGATGTATAAATAAAAGAACCTGAGAGAACTTTTGAGAAGAAGATGGTCCAATGACAAGGGTGAGCAGCTACAATGGTCTTGGTTAAATGGGCACATTTGGACGAGGTGAAGTAACTTGGGAGTGATATTTTGATCTGCAAAAAAAATTCCAATCCTTTGAACCTTGAGGAGAAGGTTCTTCAGGCCAAGGGGATTTGTTACAGTAATGGCGCATGACAGAGATTACAAGTGAAGATCGTGACTTGCACGTGAAACTTTGTGATCAAGTTATGTTGCTAAGATTTGGAAGCAGATCCTTTCCTTTTATCTTTTAAATTTCTTTTTCTTTTGTTTAGGTTAAGCTTTATTTTTCTTATAAAAGGCACTTGTTAGCCTGTGCATTCTTTACTGATCAATTAACAATTTTAATATATAGTTTTCTTAAAGTTCTCTCTAAGCATCGTGTTGCTTGAGACATTTCTGATATGTTGCACTGAAATGGCAGTCATGTGACGTCTCCCGTACCCGTAACATTTCTGAGATGAAAACTTGGTGGGGACACGGCTGAAACATTTCAGTGACGTTTTTTTTCTTTTTTCTACCAAATAGAAAGTAAAACTTAAGAGAATGAAAAGAAACTTAGATTATAATAGAGTTTAATTGGATTAAAATGTAGTTTTATTAGATTAAATGAGATATTATATTTTAAGTGGTCATTCATTTTTGAGATTTATAGTGAGATTTATGATTTGAACTTTCTTATATTTTGAATCTAAGAATATTTTTTATATAAATTTATATATATATATATAACTTCATATGGCTCTATATATATTTATATATTTTTATAGACATACTTATATCATCCTCATATCTATAAGATTTTAAGTTTTGTCATTTTTCATTCTATAATTTTAATACAATCAACATGTTTTTTTTTTGGGTCTATGTTACTTCTTTTTTTGTCTAACTCACTTCATCCTGGTCCCTATTAGATTATCAGATTACATTACTCAAAAGAATTAGTTAGTTAAACAGCTTTATTCTGTTTTAACGGTAACTTTGTTTGAGAGCTACAAGAGATGTATATAAGATGAACTCTCTGTACATTGTGAAGACAGTTGGTGAATGGAATAACAGATCTTTAATCTCTAAAATGGTATCAGAGCTTTTACTTCCGTTTTCTTTCTAGCTCAACAATTTTCTCATTCAAAAATTTTCTCGGGAAAATTTGTTTTTCCTCTGTTTTCTCGATTCTATTTCCGCTACTTTTCTTTCCTTCATCTCTCTGTTGATTTCGCCTTTGCCGCAATGGTGAGAAGAAGTGTTAAGCGTAGGAATCCATCATATCAAGATCGTGAATCTGGTGATGAATCACATAGTGTTCACGATCCCCAGAACACAAATCTAGCTCCAAGATCGCAAAATCATCAACCTTCTCCGATGATTGATTCGATCGATAGCACACACAATCCTTACTTTCTCCACTCAGGAGATCATCCTGGAATGTCGATTGTATCCGAGATCCTCAATGGCGACAACTACAATTCTTGGATCATTTCAATGAAAACAAGCCTCGAAGCTAAAAACAAGATTGATTTCGTCAATGGAAATCTTCCAAAACCATCTGAATCTGATCCTCTGCACAAAATATGGTGCAGATGCAATAGTATGGTGAAAGCATGGATCCTTAATGTAGTTTCGAAGCAAATATATGCAAGCATCTTGTACTTCAAT
>OVBA01008828.1:0-11713 GCA_900406435.1 Lepidium aucheri | reverse complement strand
CCAAAAACGTTGTAAAATTGCGTTGGTAATTTAATGTTTTGTTGTAGTGTCCTAGGTTCACTTGGCCTAAACTTATTTGGTTTCTCTAGCTGTACTTCTGTACTCTTTTGTTGTTTGGTTAGCAATGAGGGACATACTTTCAACTGGTACTCGGATGTGTTTTTGGGGAAGAGAACAACTTTGTGTTCTATGTGGAGCAAGAGATAACTCTAGAGACCATCTCTTTTTTGCTTGTTCCTACACATTTACGGTATGGGATAATATTGGTCACAAACTGCTTGGCTCATTCATCGACCCTAAATGGAATACTACTTTGAATCACTTGATCTCAAGCCCTCATAACTCTTTGGACTCTGTGCTGAAGTGAATGCTTTTCCAAACTATGATTTACTTTATTTGGAAAGAGCATAACCCACGTATTCATCAGCAGTTTAGTTAACATGTTTTTTATACTTTTTGGTTCATTGATAAAGCAATTAGGATTCGTCTCTCCTCCTTTAGATACCTTTTTCCTCATAGGTTAGAAGGTCTTTTAAATGAGATGGTTTGCACATCATTAATTTATGATTCTTATTTGTTTTATTCTTTGGATTTAGGTCTTTGTTGCCTATTTCTTTGATGTATATTTTTTGATGAATAATAAATTTCACATTTCACAAAAAAACAAAGTTAAAATCAAATGGTAATATAGGAATCTGGCTGGCTGAATTTTTTGGAATTATCATATGAGTCCAATAAGAAAATAATTATATTGTATCTAATTAAACAACTTAATTTAAAAATTAACTAATGATTAAAAGTTAAATAATAATAAAAAATATTATATAAAAGTTAAACATCCATAATATTTTGTTAATATATTTTTAATAAGTAACATATAAAACTGAAGTAAATTCAATCTCAAATAGAATATATCAAATCAAACTGGGATAAACTAAATAGTTAAATAAAACATAGATTCATTTACCAGAATAATAAAATTTAAACTTGAATCATACCTAGAACTGAATAAGACATCTGAATACATCAAATACAATTATATACTTAAAATTTATTAAAAATTTAATATTTAAATATTTAAAATTATAATTATAAATTTGATTGCAAGTGGCATTTAGCTTAGTGGTAGGTGTTGGAATCGGTTCTAACACAGATAGTACTCAGAATCAAGGTTCTTGGTGGACCGAAGTATGATCTTGGATCCACCTCCAACAATTGTCCTCTCCTATACTCTTAAAATTTTTGTACCAAATTTTTGAGTCGGAAGGTTTCTCAACTTCCAGATTCTTTGGCCCACGTGTCGGTACGTGAATGGGCTAGTCAAAAAATTTCCTCGAGCTTATGCGAGTCATCATTACGCGTCGATTCGGTATCCGTTCTACCACTATAAATAGCGCTCTAGCTTCTTTTGCAATTTTACTTTCCATCAAAAAATATGAGGTAACATCTCTCTCTTATTTTCCTCTCTACTTTTGCCCAGTTTCTTTATTATTTATAAGTGGAGTATTGCTGAGATGGAAATAAATAGTTCTAGTTCTAGTTCTAGTTCCAGTTTCGAGTTCGCCGACTCTAGTCCTTCTTTTGCTTCTAGTAGCAGTCACACCCAGGAGGATATAGAGATGTTTTTCGTAAATAGGTTAGGTAGTGATTTAGGTGATTGGCAGGACTTGATGTCGATCCATCCATCATTAATTCAAGGAGGCTAGAGAAACTATTCTTAGCGTGCCCCAAGGTGAGAGAGGTCGAGATTTTTACTCATCCTGATTCTCGTCCGTAGAATCCTCTAGAGGGCTTTGTTGTAATTTATGACTTGTGATTTACAAAAACAAATATATATGGTACCCAATTCCGGATTTGTTTCCTCGGTACTGTTTTGCTCGGAAAATTGCGATAACCCAACTCGGAGCTGTTGGGGTTCCGAATATCGTCGGGTCGCTAATTCTTGGAAGCAAAACTGGTGTCAATGTCCCAATCCACCTTTTTGAAAGGTTGACTGATTTTTGTGAAATTAAGTCCTTGGAAGGGACCTTTTTTGCTCGGTCAAAATCCGGTAATTGGTTTTTGGAAAATCCGACTTCCAAAGTTTTGAGTTGGACAAGTTGCTACTTTTTTGTTCGTCCTAGTTATGTCTTTTGTCTGCTGAGACTACTGAAATTTATTTCTAGTTCGACGAGAACTCTTGGTAGAATTCTAAGTGTTTGCTTGACAATTTACTGGGCTCTATAAATTTCGTCCTTTTTCTTGCTTTCTCTTTCTACAGTGAAACATCCTCCTCAATTGCCTAATTACCAGATGTTTCGAGATCGCCTTTTCAGCACTCCCCATTTTGACTAGAAGCTTTTGCCGGCAGGTCTCCTTCAAAAAACAACTTCTCGCTATCAAAAAAGTAGTCTATTATCTCTATTTTATAAGTTTCATCTCTTTAAAGTTTTGATTTTGGTTGAGTTTTTCCTTTATTTTTTAGGGATTCTTGACGTCAACATGGGAGTTAGTTTTTTTAAGATGCCCAACATTCTGGATAGTTTGGATGTTGTTCTGGGAGATACTCTCGCTTTCTCTAATGGAGCTAATTTTTTTCATTCTTCTGACTCTGTCCGAAAGAGGATTTGGCAACTGCAGTGTCGCCATTTGCTACTTCTGAGGTTCCGAATACTTATTCAGGAACTCTTAACGTTGATACTACGACAACCGAGACTGCACCAGCTGCTGAAATTGTGCTGGCTTCTGAGGTCGTGTCTGACCTTTCTGAGAAGGTCGGCATGGATTTAGTAAGAAGAAGTCGAAAACTTTAGTCAAGGTCAAGGATTTGGAGTCTCTCAAATCCCTCTCTGGCTCCTCGATGCTGAAAAAGACCAAGAATAAAAAGTCGACCATTGATATTCTGTCAAAGGTAGCATTTCTCATAGAGTCTGCTCTTACAACGTGTTTTGGTGACAAGATGATTTAAATGCTACTTGGCAATATCATGTCGGGACACCGCTGCTGATTCTATTCAGAAGAAGATTGCTAAACATAAGGAGTCCTCTCCTCCTCCTGAAGTCTCCTTACACAAAAGGAGTAAATCTTCTGAGGATTTCTGTTTTTTGTATGCTTTGGAGGAGTCGGCTCCTATCAAAGATTTTGAGTTGGGAGGGGCTGACTTGATTCATTTCCTCAAGAACACCATTGAGGGACTCTCCATGTTCCTGAAATGTTCAATAAAAAGGAGTATGTCAAAACAACTAAGTTGGCGCTCTCGTTAATTATGTGCTCGATTTTGGTTTTTCTTAGCTTGTTTCCGAGTTACTCATGCTGACTCATTTCCTTCTCCCAATTTATTGCTCAGGCGAACTCGGTTCTTCTTGAGAAAGAGAAGACTATGGCTGCTAGTGCTATTAACTTTTGTCAGCTCAATGACGTGCTCAAGTAGTTAGAGGAATTTCTATGAAAATCGGCAGAAGCGAAGTAGTCCTTAGTGGAAGTCCAAGATGATTTGTCTTGGGTCATGTCGAAATTCAAGGAGGAGCTATTGAGATCTAGTATGGAGATTTATGTTCTTAATGAAGTCTCGAAGTTTGTGGCTGACTTCCGAGATACGGCTTTTCGAGCAGCTGAGAAGCAAAAGGCTGTGATTGCTTCTCTCCAGACTGGTGCTGGCACCTTTAAATGTAAGCTTTGTATATCTTTGTTTTCTTGTAGTTCACAAGATTAACGATGTTTACTCTAGCATCTCTGGACGAGTGCTTCAAGAGGATGTTAGATCATTTTGACTTCTTGGGTTCCAGTTTCGATAACCGCCTGACATTTGCTATAATGAGTGGCTACGACAAAGAGGTAGTTGTAAACTTAAATCTTGACAATTTAATTCCTCCGTCTCTCAAATTTTGCAAGTCCTCTCTCCTGGAGGAGGCTGCTTTGGTCTGGAATGAGGTGTTGGCATTTAGGGCTGATCTTATGACTGGAGATTGCCCACATGTTAGTGTTATGGATTTTGAAATTTACCATGTTCCAATTCAAAGTTTCGACTGATATGTCTCAAACAAAGATATTATTTTTTAAAGGTTGCCCAAAAAGATGAATTGACTAAAAAGGATGAAACCGTTGCCGAGCAGGCCGAGACTAGCGCCTTGGTTTAATATATATATATATATTTAAATGATGTAATTTTTCCTCCCATGGGAGGAGTTTGTAAAACATTATGTTACTAATTTCTCTTTAGAGTACATATTGTTTATTGCTTCTTTTGGTTAAAGTTTCGAACTTTTGTTGATTGCGATTTCGGGTCTTTGGCTTTGACTAAATTTAGTTGACTCGGCTTATAAAAATGTAAGGTTTATAGTTTCGTGCGAGATTTTAAGACTTGGCAGGGTTTAGACCTAGTGTAATTTAGAACGAGACATTAGGGATACAGCAATGTTTTGACTCAACTTAAATAAGAGCGAGACTTTAGGGACTCGGCGAGATTTTGACTCAGCTTTAGATTGGAGCGAGACTTTAGGGACTCGGTAAGATTTGGACTCGGCTTAAATGAGAGCGAGACTTTAGGGACTCGGCGAGATTTTAGACTCGGCTTCAAAATGTATATATACTTTGTCTTTGCCAAATGCGACTTTGTATTGTTAAAATTCGGTTTAGTGCTACAAGGGATTAGTCCCGTATCCGTTTAGGAATTGCTTTTGGATTTGTATTCGAAGTAAGAATTAGATTCTTGTTAAAGTTTCTCAAGGTTGTACTCGGCGAGCTCTAGAACTTGGCTGTAAGGATAAGGACTAGGCCTTTATCAGAGATTCCCGAGATTAGACTCGGTGAAGTTTGAGATCAAGACAATGTTTTTTGAGATTGAACTTGGCTAGATTTTAAGACTCACAGCATTACTCTTCCTAAAAGCCCTGTTGGCGTATATCGTGGGAATGAAAGCAGGTACTAGTAATTCCTTAGGAGTTGTTTGGAGGTGGGTACCATGGAAGAGGTAGGTTATCCGGCTTAAAAGATGAATTGCATTTGATTTTGCAAGAACTTATCCCGACTTGTAGCCTTGTTTACTATAGGGTGTAACCCATTCTTTTTTTTTTTGAGCTCGACTAGGGGCATAAATTTTTTTATTTAGTTCTAGCTGGACCCAAAGACTATCTACGTACCCCAAAGGGATCAAGCCAAGACGTAGTTCTCTGTACATAATCAAGTAAATAGAGATGCATCAATTAATGCATCTAATTCACCGAGTTAGCGAGCTTTTTAGAAGTAGTATCGCTTCAAGTTGATAGAGTTCCAACTTCAAGGACACGGTGCTCCATCCATAATGGCGATCTTGTAAACTCCTGGTTTTACGACCTTTTAGATGATGTATGGACCTTCCTAGTTCGCGCTGACTTTCCTGGCGTTAAGTTTGGCCGTGTTTTCAAACACTTTTCAGAGCATGAAATCTCCGACTGAAAAGTGTCGTCCACATACTTTCTTGTTGTATTACTTTGCAGCTTGTTGTTCATAGTTTTGTACTCGAAGAAGTGCTTTGTTACGGTCTTCTTACAAGTCGACAATGCTATTTTCCATAGTAGTGTTGTTAGCATCTTTGTTTCGAGAAGACGTTCTTGACATAGAGTTGGCAAGGCTATCTTGGCTGGAGCCATTGCTTCTATTCTATGATAAAGGGAGAATGGAGATCATCTGGTTGAGCGTCTAGGTGTGGTGCGATATGACCACATCACGCCTTCCAACTCGGAAGCCCAACTTCCCTTCTTCTCAGAGAGTCATTTCTTTAGGCCATCAAGAATTTGTTTATTCATGGCCTCAACTTATCCATTGCCTTGTGGGTTTCGCGGTGTTGATTTGTTCACACGAATATTCCCTCTAGCGCAGAAGTTGGTGAATTTCCCCGAGATGAATTGTGATCTATTATCTGTCACGATCTTGTAAGGTAGACCATGTCGGCAGATAATATTTTCCATAAAAATTTGATCACGTTCTTGTCTTTGATCTGGGAGTAAGCCTCTGCTTCGATCCACTTTAAGAATTAGTCTGTCATGACAAGCATAAATATTTTTTACTGTGATGATGGTAACGGTCCAACTATATCCATTGCCCATCGCATGAATGGATAAGTCATGATCGCTGAGGTTAGTTTCTCGGTTGGGGCGTGAATGATGTGCCCGTGTCTCTTACATTTGTCACACTTAGCGGTATTTTGAGCATAATCATTTGCCATATTCGGCCAATAGTAGCCGAGTGTTCTCATCTTCTGAATGAGTGTTCTTCCACTATTATGGTTTCACCCGCTCCATCATGCATCTTTTTCATGATCTTGTCAATTTCATTGCCGTGAACGTAAGTGAGTATTACTAAGTTCATACTTCTTCGGTAAAGCTTTTCGCCGACTTGGGCGTATAAGGCGCACTTGGCCTTAGACAGCGCTTTGCCCATCTATCCTCCATTGTTTTGCCTTCTAGGATGTATGTGAGGATCTCGTATCGCCAATCCACCTTTTGTTTGTCAGATTGTTTGGCGTCTGCCATCTTGGAACCTTATTCTTCTTGTGCGTCAACTATTGTCGAGACAAGTTCGAGATCTCCTTTCGGTAAGCTTATACTTGGTCGATCTATACTTTCCACTAGTATTATTCGTCTCTAAATGGGGTCTGTTATTGACATGAGAGAGGTGTTCTCGGATCTTGAGATTTTGTTGATCTTGAATCCAATGTTCTTGATCAGATCCTTAAATACTTTGAGATAAGCTTCCATCGGGTCATTCATTGTGTCATAGCCCTCGTTAACCTGGTTAACGACAAGTTGGGAGTCACAATAGCAATCACTGTCGGTTGCTCCAACTTTCGTGGCTAACTTTATTCCTGCAGTTAATGCCTTGTACTCAGCTTCGTTGTTGGAAGCCGGGAATGCAAGTAAGAATGATTGCTCTAAGATTTCTCTTGTCAGGCTTTTTAGTCGGATGCCAACTCATGAGCCATGCTGTTATGAATATCCTTCCATATATATCTTCCAGGTTTGGGCTTTCGCCGACACTAGGGGTTCTAGGTCGAGGGATAGCTCAATTATAATATCAGCTAAAACCTGTGACTTTTCACTTGTTAGTCCTTTGAATTCAATGTCGCACTCGCTCAACTCGATCGCCCATTTGGTTAACCGCCCAGACTGGTTTGGGCTATGCAATATCATCAAATAGTGGATGATTTATTAACACGATAACGGTATAAGACTGGAAGTATGGTCGTAACTTCCTTGCTGAAGTGACTACTGCTAGCGCAAGTTTCTCCGTAGTCAGGTATCTGGACTCTGGTCCATCCAATGACTTGCTAATGTAGAAGATTGGGTACTGAGTTCCTCTGTTGTCTTGAACTAGTACGCCACTTACTGTTGAGGTAGAAACCGTGATGTATAGATATAATGGTTCTCTGTTTTCTGGTTTTGCAAGGATTGATGGTGTCGAAAGATACTCTTTCAACTCAGAGAAATCCTTTTTGCAAGTCTCGTCCCACTTGAATTCTTATTTCCCCGCAGTAAATTGTAGAATAGGAGACACTGGTCTGTTGAGCGCAATATAGAGCGGTTCAAGGCCGTTATACCACTTGTTAGCCTTTGTACCTCTCGTTTGTTTTTTTGAGAAGGTAACTCTTAGATTGTCGTGACTTGTTTCAGATTTGCCTTAAAATTCCTCTTTGAGTGATTATGCATCCGAGGAATTCTCCCAAGGTAACCCTGAAAGTGCACTTTGCCAGGTTGAGCTTCATTTGATACTTGTTCAGGGTTTGGAAGGAACAAGCTAAGTGATCAACATGGTATTTTTCTTTTAACGACTTGACCAACATGTTGTCTATGTATACTTCCATTGTTGAGTTGATCGGCAAACATCTTGTTTACTAGCCGCTGATAGGTTGCTCCTGCATTCTTCAACCCGAACGATATAACTTTATAGCATTAAGTTCCTCGCTTTGTGATGAACGATGTTTTCTCCATGTCGTCAGGATGCATCTGAATCTGGTTGTATCCTGAGAAAGCATCCATAAACAAAAGAAGTTTGTTTCCAACATTTGCCTCAACGATCCTGTCGATGTTCGGCAATGGGAAGCTGTCTTTAGGCCAAGCTTTGTTCAGATAAGTAAAATCTACGCAGACTCGGCATTTTTCGTTCTTTTTTGGAATGAGTACCAGGTAGCTAGCCATTCGGGATATTGAACTTCGACGATGGACCTGATTTCAATTAGCTTTTTGACTTTATCGATTACGGCCTTCGTTCTCTCTGGCCCGAGCTTCTTTCTTTTTTGCTTGATCGGCTTGTATAATGGGTCGACATTCAGCCTATGACTTGCAATTGTCAGGTTAATTCCAAGCATATAGCTTGTTTTCTATGCGAATGTTGTCACATTCTTCTCAAGTAGCTAGATCAACTTGTCTTTGATTGGCATGCTCAAAACAATTATGATGTTGACTCATTTTCACAAGTCCATCGAATCAATATTGATGAGTTCTACAGTTGATTGATCTAGCTTCTTAGGTGCAGGCGGTTCAGATATCCCTTTGCTTCCCACAGTTTCCTAGATCATACATGACTTGTTTCGTAGTTTCAGCTCGGTGATGAAGCAAGTCCTAGACATCTTTTGATCTCCTTTAAGTGTGTAGACTCCTTCATTCGTTGGGATTTAAACACATTTAGGATAGCTAGACAAAATAGCTTTCATCATGTGTATCCATGGTGTTCTCGGGATCATGTTGTAGATCGGTGGTTTGTCTATGACGGTAGCTTGATCCATCTCATGATTCTAGCAACTCGGGCTGCTAGCTTCACTATTCCGATTGCGTTGATTGTGCTTCCATCAAACGCGTTCAAAGTCTTGTCCACATGTTTGAGCTGCACTTCTGGCAGTCCCATTTTATCTAGAGTCTCTTTGAATATCAGATCTATTGAACTCCCAGTGTCGATGAGAATTTGTGAAACATCATAGTCGGTAACTCAGAGTTTAACAACTATGGGATGATTATACAGAAAGCTAACTCATTTAATGTCTTCGGCGGTGAATATTATTTCTGAAGCAACAATTCTTCATTCGTATTTCTTGATTGAACGGATAGTGTCATCACAGAATTGTAATCCACTCATGATAACACCGCCAACAACTCGCGGATCGCTGGACTCATCGTTGTCCCTGACTAATTTTTGTCACTTAGTCGTTTCCGAGGTATCATTCTTTGGGTTTGCTGTCTTGAAGGCGGCTTCTCACAGCTCAACTTCTTTCTGCTTTTGTGTTTTGAACTTTTGAGTTTCTTCTTTGGATACTTCCAACTCTCCAATTCTGAATTTTGAGGCAACGAATTCTTTCAACTTTTTGCACTTCGAGGTCGAGTGACCTACTTTCTTATGGAACTTGCAATATTTTTTCTAGTTGTAGGTGTTATTGAATGACCTACCGCGGGGGCTGCTATTCTCCCCGACTTGAAATTGTTGCCGAGTTTGCTTTACCCCTACTATTGTCTCTCTGCTCATAGTGCCCTTAACCTGGTTCTTTTGTTGCTGGGTTGCACTGCGTATCTTAATTCTGCCAGAGGATTTGCTTTTCCTCTATGTAGTCTATGTGTCTCGTTGCCCTGCAAAGAGCATCCAAGACCGTATTGGGTCTGTTCATGAAAAGGTCCCGTTTGAGTGCCTCGTCGGTCACCATTCTAGTTTGTAGAGCTTCAATGGTCATGTCGTCGCTAGCTTTAGCTTTTGTCAAGATCTTCTTGAAGCGTCCAAGGTAGGACTTCAATGATTCATCAAAACCTTGCCTTAAGGGTCTCAATTCGGTGGTCGGGGTATCCTGGTTGACAAATAAGGCATATTGCTTTATAAACAACTCGGCAAGTTGATTGAAGCTTTCGATTGACACGACTGGCAACTTGGTGAACCATACCAAGCTTTCATCGGTCAAATTCTCAGCAAAGTGCTGACAGCAAGCTGCGTCCTTGTTGTCTGGGGTATACTTTGTCATGTTCATCATGACGTTAAAGGCGCTCATGAACTCCATTAGATCCATGTTTCCATTGTAGGAAAGGCATCAAAGTCACAATCCTCTGTATACCGAGACTCTGGCGCAAATGGCGAGTTTTGCGCCTGAGGTAGGATCCTTCCTATCTAGAGTTTCGAAGTAGTAACTTGATGGAATTTTGACCTCATGTCGTCCATCATCTTCAATACAGTCACATCATCTAGAGTCGTTGGGGAATGCTGTTCGGGCATGCTCTGCATTGTAGAGTTATCCTGTACCAAGGTATTCACTAGTTGTGGACTTGGTATTCCTCCGAACAAGTTTCTTTGAATGCCGGCCAGTGCTTCTTCGCACAGCATGTTGACCTATGTAGTCGGGAGACTACTCTCATTGAAACGAGATTCGAGATTGTCGAATCTTTTTGCATTTCTTTGGTCAGAAGCCTCGTGATGTGCGATCAGGTTGCACACTAGGGTCCCGAGTGTCGGTGATCTTGGTGGTGGTGGTGGAAGATCAATATCTTCACGAGTTTCCTGTCGGTTCTCCTCCTGAGTCCAATTTGAATTTAGGGTTGACCCGTTCGTTAGGCTGACGTGATCTTGAGGGAGAAGTTCCTTGTGTTCAGGTGAGTTGATTGTGGTTTCACCTTCTACCATCCTTCTTTTCTAAGAAATTTTCTCTTGCTTGTGAAAAGATGTCCTTTGATATCTTCCCCAAAAACAGCGCCAACTGTTGGAACCGGTTCTAGCACTAATAGTACTAAGAATCAATGTTCCTGATTTAAAAGAGTATGAGAGAATGGGCAAGGACATTTGTGAGTTGAATTGGAGCAAGAGTAGTTAACTAAAGACAAGTAGAGATGATTATCGACTTGATGTTCTTATTAGATTCGAGTATGCTAAAAAGCGGATATGTTTTTCAAAGAATTGTGCCTCTATTTATAGTTCATAGAGACGGTTACATGTGTAGAAAATAAAGAAAGATTTACAATTGTTTTGATATGACTCGATCTGTTAAGATTCTTTCTAGATTTATGGAAATTTTCCATGTCGGAACAGGAAAATTTCCATTATTTTTTGCTGACGTCTCATCCGACTTCTCTTCAGGTTCGAAGAATCTTCCTAGACGAGACTTTTGCCGAGTCAAATATATTATCCAAGTTGAAGACTTAGTGCTTGCATCTGGGTTTTTTATTTGTATTCGACCCGTTGTTTTCGGTGGACTGAAATAGGATCTTGGATCCACCTCCAACAACAGGTGGTAAGTCTACTAAATGCAGTCGCACTTGTATGTCTTGGGATCGAGTCCCGCCGCCTACATTATGCAGAAACTTGGCTAATGGGCCAGCCAGTTGTGACCCAATGTTGACAAAAAATTTTTTATAAATTTGATTATACTATTATTTAATTTAAGAAAATAACAAAAAATCAAAATATTTATATCTTATTGAAATTTTGAATTTTATTCTAATATTTTTACTAAATTTAAACTTTTTTGTTATTTAAAAAAAATACATGAATTAGAACCGGACCAAATCATTTGTATAAAATTCAGATCTTTAACAAATTACCACAAACGACCAATACCCGATTTATAATGAACCANTTAAAGTACGATGTGCCTTCCAGTATTTCATCTGTACAAAGAGGCAAAGTTACAACCCAGCCAACGTAACTCACCTCTACTTACGCATGGTAGACTTTGGCAGACTCCTAATAAACTTTGGTAGACTTATGGTAGACTTATGGTAGACTTATGGTAGAC
>OVBA01008827.1:0-11713 GCA_900406435.1 Lepidium aucheri | reverse complement strand
TATGAGAGATTGGCTACATTTCTCACTGAAAAAGGATACTCACGAGGAAATGTTGACAAGACGCTGTTTATTAAAGGATCAGAAACAGACTTTATGGTAGTTCAGATTTATGTCGATGACATTGTTTTTGGTTCGACAAACCAAGAGTTAGTAAAAGACTTTGTCAAGGTCATGACTCAAGAGTTTGAAATGAGCATGTGAGGAGAACTGAGCTACTTTTTGGGGCTTCAAGTGCAACAGACAGATGCTGGAATCTTTGTGAGTCAGAGTACATATGCAAAGAACTTGACAAACCGTTTTGGACTAACATCTTCCAAAGGAGGAAGAAATCCTATGGCCACGATAGAGAAGTTATCAAGAGATGAGTCAGGAGAAGATGTTAATGAGAAACCCTACCAAAGTATGATTGGAAGTCTACTGTATCTGACAGCCAGTCGTCCAGATCTGTGTTATGCTGTGGGTGTGTGTGCTCGATATCATGCCAAGCCTAAGAAATCTCATCTTCTAGCTGTGAAGAGAATCATCAAGTATGTTAAAAACTCAGTTGGTTTGGGTATCTACTTCACCAAAGACACAAATAGCAGTCTGGTAGGATACTATGATGTTGACTGGGCTGGTTTGTTAGATGATAGAAGAAGTACTAGTGGAGGTTGTTTCTTCATGGGTAATAATCTAATCTCTTGGTTAAGTCAGAAACAAAATAGTGTTTCCTTGTCTACATCATAAGCTGAGTACATTGCTCTTGGAAGCTCTTGTACACAACTTCTGTGGATAAAACAGATGGCTGATGATTACGGTACTCCGTTTACACCCTTGCTTATTCACTGTGATAACCAGAGTGCCATTAATATTGCCAAAAATCCTATGTTACACTCTCGAACTAAACATATTATGATCAGACATCACTTTATTCGAGAATTAGTTGAGGAGAAACTAGTCATTATTGATCATGTGAATTCTGAATCTCAACTAGCTGATATTTTCACCAAACCACTAGACTTTAATCGTTTTATTTAATTAAGATATGCTATTGGTGTTTGTGAAATCTAAATTGTTCCTCGAGTGTGTAAAGTGTTGACAGGGACAGGATAATGGCTATGCTGTACAGACAAACCTCTAGAGTTGATGGTATATACGAGATTCTGCACGTTGTGGAAAATAGCTGCCTGTCATGCCGTTCTGTTTAAGGATTTGTTTGGAGACAGGATACTGTGATACAGGAGGTCAAAGAGCTGAGGAGAGCAACTGTATCAGCTGATTGATAGTCAACGTGATGTCAGTGATACAACGTTGTGTCAAAAACACAGTAGTCTGTTAGACGAATAATAAATTGAGAAGTCAAGTGATATTCTTGTTATGTCTGTCGAACAGTGAGCAACAACAAAATGCAAGCAATGATCTGTTCTACCCAATGTGTGCTCTTATGTGTAAGGACAATCAAAAAAAAAGGGGAGTCCTTGCACACAATCAGATGTCTCTCCAAAGGAAATTCCAGCTGCCTGTGGCACAAAATCAGAATCTAGATACTGTCTGATAAACAGGATAAAGGTATGACTGGTGAAAGACTAGCCACAGAAGCCAATCACGTATATGATGCAGACTTAAAGAAACATGTAGTACTATACAAGGCCATAAGTTCAGTCCTTCTATCGGCTCATTACACAACTCGCTGTGGAACCAAGCTCTTAAGGTAACATCTAAATCTATCAGTTCTGGCTACTAAAATAAATTAAAGAAAAGGATTCACATGTTTTGGTAATGACTTGGGTCACTCAATGCTGAACTTGAAATAAACTCAGTAAATTGTCAGTATCACTTTATTTGGTCTGTCGAGGCCCTGTGTGTATCAATGATCTGTTTGTCTAAGTGAGTGCACATGAGTGTAGCAATGGGCTGTGTAAAGCCCAACAGTCAGAGGAATACGAAACGAGCAAAGTTGGAGGGAAATGAAATTAGATTTTCATCACCTACATAGGGGAGTGGAAATGAAATTAGGTTTTCATCAACCATATGACATTTAGCAGAAACTTTTAGAAATGACCAAATATTTTATTTTAATTTTATGTTTGCTTTTATATATACATAGCAATCGGATCAACAAAACCAAATCATAGTCTCTAACTTCTAAGCTTCTAACAATTTCAGGTGGAACAAACACAATTTTTTGGAATCGAAGTCGTATAGGAAAATAGCATATATAATACTCAACCATTTGACCAAAGAACAAAATAACAAAAATACAAGTATAAATTGTTGATAATTAGTAAAAAAAGAACAAAAGTGGAAGTCTTGGTAACTAAATTAAAAGAAAATTATGTTTCAAAAAGATAAAATAAGGTGACTAATTAAGAAAACATATTAAAACTAATAAATATCGTTGTAGCATTTTAACACAAATTAAGAAAACATATTAAATTTTTATTTTACTTTTAAAAATTAGTTGACTCTTGACATTTTTTTATTGGTTAATAATGAGATTAAATTAGACTATTCATACTAAAAGTTACATCGTAAAACGACACTTATTTTGAAACAAAAAACAATCATAAAAATAACATTTATTGTGAAACGGAAGAAGTAACGATTATAATTAAGAGATGTTTTGTGAAAGATTATGGTCTAATAAATACTGAATAAAAAGATGAAGAAAACATAATGATTAACGACGATACTTAATGATAAGATGAATCAAAACGTGATAACGATGACCCATCAAACCATCAAAAAAAAAACACTCAAATCAAATCAAATTGCTTTTAAGTTTGACCACAATATTGTTATTGGCTAAAAAACTTTATTCATTATGTTGATTGATGGTCCTAGAAAAAAAAAACTTGATTAATGCGTTCTTACCCAACATCATAAATACGATTTCCATTAATCATAATTACTTCTTTTTAACTTAATATCAAGTTGCTTTCAAATAAAGTTCTGGACATTAATTAGCTTCATTATTACGTGTATGAATGGTAACATGTGATAGATTTATGGTGGTTGGTTTCAAAATAGTACTTTGTTAAATTTTGTAGGGTCTGATTGATATAATTCATGAAATACTCGACTAATTATGTAAATATACAGAGTTGCAATTATGTGAGACGATTTTACTAATTTACTGTCCAACTATAAAGATTTTTTAGCGTATTTTTAACTCTAAGTTGCTGAACTCTTTTCTCAATCGGATGGTTTACATTATAACATATCAATTATGTTTTGTCCATCAAATTATTATTTCTAGATAAGATTGTCAATCCAACTATTCAGAAAAAAACTCTCTGTTTAATGAATTTTCTTTTTATTACTTTTATGTTTTGTATATTCTCAATAACACATGCTCCATATTTCTATTAAAAATCCAAGTAATCCCAAACTTTTCTGAAGTTTTATCACCAATTAAACATGTTTTTAATATGAATTAAATACTCAGATAGTAATCAATTATTTTTGTGCCAAGAAACAATTTAGACTATAGATGGATCGTTATCGATCCCATAGTTAAAAAAAATTATTTTTGCAGAAACCAAGATTAGGGTTTCGCCTAGATTATGAACCCTTATTTTGACGTAAGGTTCATTTGAATACTTAAGATAGTTACTAGTCGCTAGATTTAGAATCAGTAGAACAAAATCTAAATAGCATATATAAAATCTACTTATATGTTTATATCTATCATCACTCTATAGCGACATGTTTCCTCTTCACTATCTCTCATAATATGATTTTAATTTATGCCGACTAATAAATTTTTGTTTCCAAAATTTAAAAATTGAAATTGAGAGTGATGGAGGAAGGAAGAAGAGAGCGAAAGGACCCACACGCGTGGGACGCGGTTGATATCGTCTACTAAAGATTGAAGGTTGTCATGCTTTTAGGCTCCTTGCAATTATTGAACTCATGCATTCTCTTATTATTATGTGTATTTTTTAAAAACAATGTCGGAGTTTTTTTTGAAATCTCAATCTTTTATGCAATTATTGTATTCTATTTTTATTTGTTATTGGATTTAATTATACACCATATTTTTAAACTTCTATATTTTATTGTATGTACTGTGTATATTCATATGCATATTTTGGAGGTGAAGATTGTTGTTGATAACTCATATGTCATGAAGATTGTGGCCAATCTAAAAACTAGCAAGCTTTCTCACTCATACATAAAAAGTTTCAAGGAAATTTATGAGCTTGTTCTCTGTATTCTAGATTACTCTCATCGATTTGTATTTTAAATTTTAAAACTTATTTTCTGGATAGTCATGTTAGAGGAGTTGCTCGTTTTTCATTTGTAGAAATGATTTATGTTTCAAAATAATAGATGTTTTTAAATTTTCAAAATATTTTTTAAAAATTTTAAATTGCAATTTATTTATTATTCTAGTTAACATAATTAAAAAGATAATAGAAAAAATGAGCGAATAAAAAATATTGAATCAAATATGCATTAAAAATAGAAAACTAACAATCTTCTTGAAACAATTTTTTTTTCAAAACATCTATTTTTTCAAAACGGAGGGAGAAAATAAATTCATGTTGATAAAAACCCTGCAATATTGTTCAACAGATTTATGGCTTGCTTTTTTGGAGTATACTATGTTTAATTAAATACTTTTAACTAATTTCAAATGTGTATGCGAGCTCGTGCTATTTTGAGGAGTCTTTCAGTGTTACATTTTGAAATTAAAAGTGGTCCTTTAGGTGATGACAAGTCTACTTTTTCTCAAATGCTGGAGGTCGAATTCGCGACAGATTGTTCAGACGTTTTACAAATGGTGTATAGCTTCAAACGATTGGTCGGGTTTCTCTCCTTTCTTAGATGATTTTGTGCACTTACATAGTTTTTTTTAATCATTTTCTCTTCATGTAATTTCTCGATCTCTGAATCATAGACTTGACTTCTCTGCTCGTACTGTTAGAGAATCAACTTATGCTTCAGATTATATATAATTTTAGAAGTTTTTTTCTCTTTTTCATGAAATATATAAAGTTGAAAAAAAAACTAATTTTAAACTACTTCAATATTTATGTAATGAAGTTATCGGAAATCCATATAAAAATTAAGTTTTTTTCTTTTTTTTTGTGTCCGGTAGGTTGTTGACATTAAATTGACTATGATTCAAAGAATGGATGAATAAAACTTAAAGGCAAGTAGAGTTGAAGAGGAGAGAGTCACGTGACAACGTGCCTGAAGAAGTAATTATGAGAATTAAGAGTGAGTGGGGTTCACTTTGTCTTGCTTGTGAAGAGGCAAATCTCTCTCACAGGCAATCATTTTTCTTCATGGGACCATTTTTTTTTTCATTTCGTAAAACTTAAGTTTCCATTTTATGTTATTTCTATTTTTGTGCATTTCTTTATCTTTCATTCATTTTTATTCTTTTCTCTTATGGTTAATACTCAAGTGATGATCAAAGTTGTTACCTACATCTTGACACTATTATTAGTAACTAATTAAAGGAGTAATGATTTAAAAATTTATATGATTTTAGGTGTATGATTAATTATACATTATGTGTAATTTAACACCATTTTATAAATGTTTGATTGTAAGTCATGAAAGTAAGAATCTACATACTGATCTTTAAACTTCCTACTTTGTTAGCTTTATGTCAATTCAACTATAGTTTTTACTTTAAAGCTTTCGGTTGATTTTACTAATCTCTAGTAGAAATTAGTTACAACATTCGACTAACAAATACTATGATCCACATTAAACTTTATAACATTTTATAATGTTTTTTCCTTTTGACTTTTATCCAACTCCAATATCATTGCAGATCACCATGCTATTATGATTCCTATTTTTGTTAACATTTCCAATTATACACTAAATTGACTTTTTTTTTCTTAAAGCTCAGATTCAACACACACAAAGACCATCAATTCTCGAATCATTGAGCTTCTGACTCGCAGCTTCTCTATCACACATAACAAAGATCACTCATCCAATACCTTATCTTTTTTTTTTCTTTTTTTTTTAATATACCTTTGCTTATGGAGGATTGGTTTTGATAATTTGGTTGGAGTTTGATTTCAGAATCATATTATATATGTGATATTATTAGATGTTTGGAGGAATTTGAACCATATATCATATTGTCGATCTAATTATTAAAAAAAAAATATTTACGTCCAAACATAAACCACTTATTATTGTAGGGGCACATGACACTTATAATTTTAAAAATTTAGTGTAATCTCTATTAAAAATTGCTAATTGAGCCCAATCTAATAACAAAATATATACCTATAAAATTTAAAATTTAATGTAATAACCCCCAACAATTAACATTTCTAGCTCCACACTGTTTACGTTGTACTAAGTTGAATGATGAAAGCAATCTTCACATTCAATTTTGTTAATAAATAAAACCTTTTCATTATATTATTTTACTATGTTTTAAATTTCTTTTTCTCTAAGTCAACATTCTTAAAATATTTACAAACTCATAATACTCTATCAGAAAAAAGAGTTCGTATGTAGCAGTTTGGCGTGGAAGGAGACCGCTAAATCTTGACCGCAAAATCAGCAAATCAAATTATTTTCTGTCTCAATGTAGCTTTCATTTGTCGGTGAAATCATTCCAAAAGGACTATAATGATGGTTGATAATTCGATCTAAATCTTGGACGGTTTATATTGTCGTTATTGTTCAGTGATTCGTAAATAATTTGTCAATCATAAATTATCCAATTGGAGCCCACAAAGATAAAAGTTGAATCTTATTACTAAAATTGAAAATCTTTTAAAACTTTCTGCAGTTTATTTAACAAAGTAGGTTTGAATTTTTCATCACTTAAACTTTTAACATTTGTGCTTTTAAGTAAATATATTAACTTCCATTAACCTTCTTACAGTCTTGTCTAATCTCTCCATTAGTCCCAGTTAATGGACTAATATTCCCCATGTTGATCATGGACTGAGCAAAGGTCTGAAAAAACAGAGTCTGGTTACTTGCAAAAGAAGTTACAATCGCAATTGTGGATGAACCAGTGGTGGAGAAGAGCTCTTGGTCTGATTGAAGAAGTCCATTGTTGCTTTGAAGGTTGGAGAAATAATTGTTATCGAATGCATCAGGTGTGTTCAAATCCAGATTGGTGAGTGTTGTTGCGCTACCGTTTTGAGGACATAGTTGTTGAAGACTGCTGAGAAGTGTTGAGTTTAGAGTTGGATCTGGATTTCCAGTATTACTGAAGTTGAATAGTCTGTTGTTGAATACTCCACAACGAGCACGTCCAAGCGTATGCGCACCTATACGTATAGACAAGAGATGGCGTTAGGGTTTTAGTTTAGTTTGAGCCAAGTAAGAACATCATTATTGGGAGAATTTAGAGGTTTCTTAACATTTTATAATATTTAAAAGATAAGAAATGAGGAGAAAGGATTAGAAAAGTTTCTTATTTAAGAAACTATCAAAAAAATTAAGAAACTCTTCTTCTATGTGTCATATTTTAATTGGGTTTCATTAGTTCTCCTTCTATGTACACAATTTTTTAATTAAAATATTGGTAAGATACTCATTTTTGAGTATCTTATTGACAATGTTGCTCTTAGTCGTTGCATATCAGTCATTGCAACCGCTAAAAAAACAACATAATAATAGATCGCAACGACTGCAAAAAAAACTAATCACTAGTCGTGGTTGCTGTAACCAACAATTGTTAAAAACCAACATAGTCACTAATTGTAGCGACTACAAAAAGAATAATAAAACTAATCACTAATTGTAGTCGCCAACAATTAGTAAAAAAACAGTGTCTACTTAATTAGAAAATTACCAGATAAGGCTACAAGATCGTTGGTATTTAGTCCGAGGACTGTAAATTTAGATGTAATATTGTTTAGAGTTTCGAATGGAGAAGGAATTTGCGAATTTGCTCCAGCTAGGTTCGCAGTGAGACTATCTCTTCTCCCTAATAACACTGTCCATGATGGTCCTCCTGACTGAACATGAACAAACATATAAACATATAACAAGAAGTTTAAGTTATATTTTGGTTTCTATTGGTAAAGTTGTATAATCGTCTAATGGCATAAATAAAACAAAGTTGAAGAGTAAAAATTTGCAAAATAAACTTACATAATGATATATTGCAGAATAGATTTTGGCAGAATTAGATAGTGATAAGATTACTTTTGCTGAATGGCAGAGTATAATTTAATAATATTAATATTTAATTATTACTTTTTTAATAAGTTTTTAGTATATTATAAATATTTCTTATATTTAAAAACTAATAATTTATATAATTAAATTTTATATTTAATACTTGAAAAGATATTTTATAAATATTAAAAAAATATAACAGATTTTTATTATTATTATTAAGTAAATATTATTTGTATTTATTAGATTAAGTATTCATATTTATTAAACTATGTAATATTATAATTAGGTAGATATTATTTTATTATTGTAATGGTAATAGTAACTGAAAGCAAAATCCTTCGTAGATGTAATCATAATAGTAAAATAAATAAATAAAGGTTTAATTTTTTTTTATCATTAACGAGAAAAAACAACAAACACCTATTTATTTACCTAATAACTTTTTTCTTTGTAAATTTTTAGGCAAAAAAAAATTGCAAAATTGCATTGAATTACGTCATTATGCACGTTATGCTGATTGGCGGAATCATATTATATTACGCCATTAGGTGATTATGCGATTACCTATCAAAGCATTTGTTTGATAAGTTCAGAAAGAAAGAGTAAGTACCAAAGACACAGAAGCTTCTGAGGCAAGAGCTAAAATGTCAGAGCACGAGACAACACCAGGGCAAGCGTTTTCAAGAGCAGTTTTGATGTTATCAACAACATTGAATCCTCTAGCTGAGTTTACATTCGCACCAGCGTTTTTCTCACTTTGGATGCTTCCACTATCGTCAAGCAAGATCGACGCATCACAACCCTAGTAATTAAATCAAAGAAGCAAGTTAAGTAACGATTTAAGACATTATGTTAAGAGAGTAACAGTGTAAAAGATTAGTATACATTAACAAAACAGTCATGAAAATGAAGACGAATGAGGCTAGCTCCGATTCTCGTATCAGATTGTAGAGCTTGCTGAATAGTGTTGCGTACAATCGCAGATGCATTAGGGCAAGTCCCGGAGTAAAACGATGCGTTTAACTGCGCCAATGATGTACCAAACAATGAAATGATCATAACAAGAAGACTGATAACACAAGTAGATAGGTTTATTACAGCCATGTTTAAGAAGATATAGAGTTTTAATTTACACTTATTGGTGTGGGACTTGTAACTAGCTATGCCTTATTAATTTTCAAATGATTGTATATATAGAGAGAATAAAAGGTGAATAAACGCGTATAATTGTCTGATCATTGAAAGTGAAAGATTTTATAAAAATCAAGCTAACAACTATACAATAACTTGTATGTTTTTGAATTTAGTCTAAAAGATTGGACTAAAAAAGCTGTTGCTTCGACATTTTGTTTAGTTAAAAAAGTTATTTGTCTTGACGTTACACCATTTTCATTACTTGCATTATTGTAATCTTCCCACGCGGTTGGTTAAAATTTATGTCAGTTTTATACGAATATATACAAAAAAAGACGAAATCGGTGGTCAACTTAACGAAGTTTATTTCTTTCTTTCACACACAAGTACGTCCACGCAAACGTGATATGGTAATCTAGATTCGTATAAATGATTATGGTAATTTATATTAACATGGATAAAAAGAAAACCATAATAATATGAAAGAACATCGTTGAGTTGCTCTTAATCTGATGGTTAGAATGATCTAGCTAATAATTTGGTACCAGGATTCGATTCCTATCCGCTGTATTACAGTAGCTTAAAAAATAGATTTTAGGAGTGGAGTTTAGGTTATGAATCAGGTCTTGTCGATCTAATGTTGAAAAAAAATATATGAAAGAACATCTAAATTCTCGAAATAAAGAAACAAAAAACTGAGATAAACTTTTTTAAACAAGTAAGTCTTCAAAATTAGTTTATAAGTCACATTCATAAGATTGAATATTTGAAAAAATGTGGGCTTCAATAGTTGTTGGAGCTATACAACTGTGTTTCTAGAGAACATTTGTAAAAGATTCACAATTGAAATATTTATTAAATGAGTTGTTACTTCACTGATTTTGATAGAGAATCTTCAAAAGTCTTTGTTACAATTGGAGATGTTCCTTTGACATTAGAACCTTCTAATCTAAACGTTCAAAGATGTTTGATTAGTTTCGGTATAGTTTTGAGATATCTATTATGGTTCTTATAAAGGTTTTAGAATGAATTATGTTTTCTATTTTTCAAGGTATTTTTTGAATTATACCGACACCTTAAACCTAACTTCGAATATTGTTTCAAATCAAATAATTCTGGATGATTCGAAATGTGAAATAAACTCAACTACTTCGCTGTTCTTCTTTTGATTTTTCATAATATGATAACATTCTCTATTCATTGATTAATTATAAAAATTAGACGTAATACCAGAGACACAATAATTTTGGAGCCCCATACAATCTTCTTATGAAATATTTACATCATAGTAATTATTGTGTGACACAATAATTTTGTCATCTATCTTTTGCTTAACATTTTTTCTACTATTATATCAAAACTTTACTATAAACCAATATATATGCATATATATATAGTTATATAATTGAATTTTAACGAGTTAGAGGTCCTAAAAAAACTCAGGGACCATTCACGTATTTTAAACGAATTGGTCAAATCCCATTCTGTGTAATACATCAATTTAATTAGGCATAATAGAGCTTTTTAACTTATTAAATTTACAAGTGTAACACACAACCCTAACACTAAGTTTATACTTGTCTCTAGCTGAACTTATTTATTTTACAGAATTATGATTCGGCTTACACGTAATTATTAAACAAACCGTGAAACTGATCCCAACAGTGTTTACATATCTGTAAAACTCACTGGTCCATCAGATTGTAACTGAATGTCTTCTGCTTCAGTAGCTGATGACTGTCCGTTTACCACCCTACAATCTTGTCTAATCTTTCCACTACTTCCAGTCAATGGACTAATGTTCCCCATTTTGATCATAGACTCAACAAACGCCTCAAAAAAAAAGAGTTTGGTTACTTGCAAAGGAAACAATCGCGATAGTGGCTGAACCGGTTTCTGAGAGCAGCTCTTGGTCTGACTGAAGAAGCCCATTGTTGCTTTGAAGGTTCGTGAAATAGTTGTTATCGAACGCATCAGGAGTGGTCAGATCGAGGTTAGTGACTCCTGATTGGCTACCGTTTTGAGGACATAACTGTTGAAGACTTCTGAGAAGAGTTGAGTTCAGACTTGGGTCGGGATTTCCTGTTCCATTGAAGTTAAATAGTCTGTTGTTGAACGTTACACATTGACCACGTCCAAACGTATGCGATCCTATGCACAGTGAACCACATTAATTAGGGCTTTTGTTTTGTTTGAATTGTTCTGCAAGTAATTAAACATTTAGATGATTTTACCAGACAAGGATACTACATCGGTTGTATTTAGACCGACAGCTACAAATTTAGATGTGATGTTGGTAATGCGTTCGAAGGGTGAGGGAAGCGCCGTATTGGCCCCTGACAAATTTGCGGTGAGACCATCTCTTCTTCCTAATAACACACTCCATGAAGGCCCTCCTGACTGAAGATATGATCAAATATTTAGTATTGAAATTAAACTTGATTTTGGGTTAGGCTTAATTATGGGTTAGTGA
>OVBA01008826.1:0-11051 GCA_900406435.1 Lepidium aucheri | reverse complement strand
AATAATTAATTAATTAGTTATAGAATCTTATCAGAATATAATTATGTAACAAATATTATGTGATAATATTTCCTACTAACAATAGAACCTAGTCGAGACAATATAATTAATGATAGATTATTAATTAACTCGTACATAATTTTTAATCATAAGGCCCATTAACAAAAAGCCCAGTTTGATATCATCAAGAAAATATATTAAAAAGTAAATAAAGAAAAGTGGGCCCATTTTGCTATGTTTCGGATAAGCTCTTTCTTCATCTCCTCTCATATTTTTTTCTTTCCCAAAACTCTCAAAAATATCTTTAATTATATCATATGAAGACTTCAAAATATCTCTCCTCACATAATCATACTCTGAAAATTTTCTTAAGAGCAAACAAAAAAAAGTGTAATGGCAGCTTTAGCATCATCAAATCCTCAAATGCTAACGAGACAAGCTCATAGTAACAAGAAGGAACAGTTTTGGAGAAAAGAGAGTTTGAATTTGGAGAAGAAGTGTGGGTTTTGTGTGAAGGTTTATAATAATGAAAAGCTTGGGAGATCACAAATGGAAAAAGATTGGAGATTGAAAGCTTTTTGGTCAAACGTAGCTAAGCCTACAACTGTGGAGATGGAACCCATTAATGATGTTGATGAGCTTGATGCTATTCTCTCTAACGCACGCCAACTCTGTCAGCCTATTATCATCGACTGGTAATTTCATCAATAACACATATAAATTCCCTATAAATCTAGTTTAGACATGAGTCTTATGAGTTTGATTGGTTACATTCATATGGTAGTTTACAAATGATACGTTTATTTTGCTACCAATGAAAAGTGTTTGAAAACAATTTTTGAAACGGTAATTTAGATTTATTTATAGGCGTTTTTGAACTGTCGTTTCCAAACAAACTTATTCATATGGATTTGAAAACAATTGTCGTTTATATTAGAGAAGTTTACTAGTTTAAACCTAATTATACTATTCAACCGTTGAAGTGTCCGAAATCAACCTTAATACCCAAACGAAGCTTCATTACAAATATTTTTCTGTTAGCAACCGCTAATCAAAAACACTGTTTTCATTTTTTTAAATGACTTTCGTTTCAATCGTTCACTTTTAATATTATTGAAAATGTACCCCAATGTATGTTTTGGTTATGAAATATGAAAGAATAGTGAGAATATTGGGCAGGATGGCTTCATGGTGTCGGAAATGTATTTACTTGAAGCCTAAGTTGGAGAAATTAGCAGCTGAATATAATAACAAGTAAGCTTATTAACAACAAAAAATTATAACAATTTTGTTTACAAGAATGTTAATTATGTAATATTGTGAATAAAAACAGAGTAAAGTTTTACTATGTGGATGTAAACAAGGTCCCTCAAACATTGGTGAAGCGTGGAAACATTTCTGTAAGATCATGCTTTAAACTAATTCTTATTCTTCTTCTTTGGTTATTTTTACCAAATCTGAACCAATTTTTCTTATATTTTGTGTCTTACGCAGAAAATGCCAACCATTCAGGTATGGTTTTCTTGTTATGCAAAGTGTTTTCAAATTTAGGAATACATTAAACATGAAGAAAATAGTGAAAAAATAGTAAATGAAAATGAAAGTAGTAAAATGTTGTGGATACAGTTGTGGAAGGAAGAAGAGATGAAAGAGGAAGTGATTGGAGGTCATAAAGGATGGCTTGTTATTGAAGAAGTTCGACAATTGATCGACAAATTTATTCATTAATCTTTTCATTTTCAATGAGTATTATGTACAGTCTTTTTTGTTTGTTTCTCCTTAATTATATACAGTTTCAGTCTTTATAAACTATTTGTTTTTCTTTTGGTAATCAAGAAATTTTACAGTTTTTTTGATATATATTTTCATTGGATTAATATTCACCATTTCACGGCAGGTATTTAAACAAATGAATTTTGAAGAGATTTAAGCTATTTCGATATTGTCCATCTATTAAACTTTTTCTTTGTGTTAATACATTTGAGAATACATATGCCAATTTTTCGATCCAACCAATTTAAAATTCACCTTACACTACAAAAAAACATAACATTTTTTGACAATATTTTTTGTTGGTTTCCATCGGAATAGAAGCATCTCCGACAAAAACCGACTAGAAATGGTTGTCGCTATAATGTTGTTGAAAATGACGGTCCCGGTGGATAGCTATCTTCTACTGTGGAAAGTAGTCGAACCTTCTGATCATTAGCTTAATATTCCTCTATCACTAGACTGAAAATAAAATATCAGTTCTATTTTCTTTTTGTTTTTGTTTTTCTTCTTAATATGGAAGATATTCATTTTACATACTGGTTATCTGGATTACTTTGTTTTGTTGAACACAAAAGTCGCTTTGGCCGAGTGGTTAAGGCGTGTGCCTGCTAAGTACATGGGGTTCCCCCGCGAGAGTTCGAATCTCTCAGGCGACGATTACTTTTTTGTTTTTTTTTCAATATTTGAAAATCTCCAATTGCTGTCTGATTACTTTCACCACTTCTAAGATAATTGACAAACCGTGACCTGTAGATTTCGATTTTTTTTGACACGATTGCTTTGGATATCGAAATGATAACTCTAAACAAAAGGGATTTGTTTTAGTTTTGTTCATCCGCATCATTTACACAAGAGATCAAAAGGGGATGAAGAAGATTATAATCTCTTTATGACCCTTGTAGGTTCTTCTAGATTGCATGAGAAAGCCTTTGCAAAATCAAATCCTTGTGCTCGATCTCAGGCTGTGGACACCAAAAGCTTCTAAAGAGCAGAATTGAGAGAGTTTGGAGCCTTTCACAGTAAGGAAATACACATTATCAAGCAACTGATTCCTTGTTATATCAACCAAAGTCGCAAAACAAATCATACAAATCAGCAAACCACATGGAGACAATGAAAACGAATAACTAAAACTGGAGTTTATCAGAATGATAGCACCAATTTAAACACAAACCTTCCCCAATTTACCAACACAATTATCTGTTTCCCCAATCCCAAACTTAAAACCAGCCATTGAAAAACAATCTGTGCAAAAGATAGGAAAAACTATGAGGCAATCTCATAAATAAGAAACAGACTCTTCCACGCACCTAGATTTTATGGAATGCATCCTGGCTCATGAGCACATGCTGCAGTCAGCGGTTAGTGAAACTAGAGCATGTCTTCTTCTCTTGCTATTGTGCAATTTGCTTGTCAGCTAAACTCAATACTCTTTTTTAACTTGCTTATCCTTTGGAATGCAATCGGCTGTAGAACTCAGTGAAGTCAAGCCGGAAGAAAAGAAACTTGAGATCTACTTGTTGCAGGGGCAAAAGAGACAGGAATCCATCGAGTGAGGATGTGTATTCCTTTGAAATACTGTCCATATCTTGACTCATGCTTTGAAGAAATTCTCCAGCACGCTGTGTTAAGCCCTTCCTACCCTCACTGATCCATGAACCGGCCTCTTGAGCTTTGTTTCTTTCTCGTCCAGATTCTTTAGTTCTGCAATAAATTTGTTATTAGAGACCAATTTGTCACCCTTAAAACGGAGAATTATGTTTGAGCAAAATTTAAAGTCTACTTTTGTTTGTATCTAAGATAGTTTTTAAGAGAAAACTCACCTTATTTGCAACTCGTGAATTCCTTCATACAAACGATCTGCATGACTCCTGAACCGTAATATCAGCTCAAAGAGGACGAAAAGTGATTCACGTATGGTCTGCGATTGTTCACCCAGAAGAGATTTTCCGACGATGGAGTTGAGATACTTCTCATGTGCTGCCAAGAGATCATCCAGGTCTTTAGCAGCATCCATTCCTTTTGAGAAATTAGACCATGAAACTTCCAAAACCTCAAACATAATGTAATACTGAAAGTTAGTAACAAAATGGTTCATTTCATTCCAAAGGACCTGGCACCGCCTCAAGGCTGAGAGCAGTTGCAACTTCACTGAACTTTGGAGCTTAACGAATGAATTAGAAGTGATGCAATTTGGTTTCATAGTCTTCCAAATTCCGATGAGAGCATGCTCTACCCTTTTCAATTTCCAAAGGAAATTGAACACTCTCAGGTATTTGGACAAAACGGACTCAGTAAACACGGTATCTAATGGAACCCTTGCCTCGTATTCCAATGAGAATACATCCCAGCCTCTGTCTCCACTGCCATGAGGCATCATCTTTACCCTCAATCTGTCTAACATGTCACGGTCATCATACTGCGCATTAGATGCACGAATAGCAGTCTCAAGAAACCCAGCTAGCTCAAATGAACTAATATTATTGGCTGGCTCAGAAAGTTTAGGTCCTACGATATCCATCAAGTACTGGACAAAATCACCTTGACCAAGAAGTAAATAACGCTTAATCGCAAGACAATGGTCCTTAAATTTATATCTCTTATATAGTACATCTAACAGATGCTTGTCGATTCTCTTTGCTGCTTCGGTAACAAGATGTTCAAGAGCATCTGTCTCACCATATCCCAGACCTCCACGCCTAGTCGTCGTCCCAGAGGCAGCTGCTGCTTCTGAAGCTGCATCAGCCCACCCGTGATCATCACAGCAAACACGAAGAAAGTTTATAGATTTCCCAGTTCTCAGAATATTCTGAGCTAGACTTGGTGAAATAAAAGACGGAAGCATCCCTGGATGGAGCTTATAACCTTCTCTCCAAAGCAAATCGACTTTAACAGGCTGACCTACGATAAAGAATTCACCAAAAGTATCTTCCAACTCCCCTTCTAGAACCCAACTTCTCACCATTTCAAACAGCGGAGAACACACACATCGAAGCAAGTTCATCATAAACTCATGAACAAGCGGATCGCCGTGCTGTGCGTGCAAATGGATAGCACCAGCCATCGCCCCACCTCTCAAAACCTTACATTTGTCAACCAAAACAGCCATCAGTCTCATTTTCACCATGGGCTCCGCAAACCATACAGACAACCTCCTCAAGGAAAGGTAATTATTTGAGCTGGCTGATTCAGAAACCAAAGGAATAGGATTCATGGCCTGCGCTTCGAGCACAGCCAACAACTTATAATAATCAGAGAGCTCATCTTGCAATGCTGCACAAAATGCTTGCCCAACAGTTCCCACTTCTTCAGCTGGAAACCTATCCATACTCTCAGTAATAAAAGTCTTAACCTTTCTAAACAACCAGCCAAGCTCCGAGAGCATACGGACCATGATCCTTGTAGCTCGAGGCACCTTAACAGAATCCTGCACCGCATAACCATCTATTTGGCTGTTAAATTTCACATATTTCCCATCAATTCCTTGACAAGCGTACAAAACATCTCTCACTAGAACCTCCTCCGTCACTTCATTCTCTTCCTTAACCAAAGTAGCATACTCTCTAAACGCAATATCCCGCAAATTATCAGGGTCTTTACTAACCAAAAGAACACCATTACTCCAATCCTTCTTCTTAGCCTCTCCACTGCGCAAAGCGGTATCACCGAGCCCCAAATTGGGTAACAAAACGGGCGATTCAAGGCCATTTATAGCCGATTTACGATCGTCAGAAACGATTTTAAGCAAATAAAGGAGAGCCCATTTATTGTTGACACTACCAGGACCAGTCTTGGAAGCAAACTTGGTGTAGAGATCGGCAAAAGCAAGAGCGTCAGAGGACTTACCCTGAGTAGCGAGACGACGTTTAAGAGACTCAGCGATGGCAGTGGCGTCGGGGACAATGGAGGGATTAAGACGGCTAGAGAGAATACGAAAAGCATAACGAAGGGTTTTAAGGAAGGCGGGAGAATTGGGATCGAGATTAGGGGTTTGAGGGTTTTGAGAAAGGAGACGAAGAACAAGCTCTTGTACTAGATCTGCAGCTTTCTGCTGATCGTCGTCTTCCATTAAATCACACTTTTGCTTTCTTTTCCTCGATTTTCACCTTTAGATATTATCCTCTCTGTCTCTCTTTTTCGAATTTGATTTTTGAATCGAAACGAATTTGCAGAGTGGGTGAGATGACTGCAAAGTGAGTAGTAGTACAGTAGAGATGGGCTCGTTTGGACTCTCAGACTCCTCGGCGGGCAAAATCATATATGTTGAAATCCAAATTTATTGGGTAAGAACAATTAATTCCAAAGAAAAAAGAAATTATATAAGGTAAAAACTACTTTGCATTGCCGATGAAGAATATGTGGCACAGTGGTTGGGACTACTTTACAAATTTTCGGGCAGCGATCCTATTATAGTGAAGGTGACAACAAAAAAAACTACTTTGCATTTTTACTTTTCTTTTCAACCCAATTTATATTTCATTGAAGCTATCCTGGGATGAAAAGTTTACAAAACAATAGTCACAATGTAGTCCTCTAATACTATGGTCGAGAGAATATGTTTTATGATTCAAAAAACGAAGATATAATAAAGAAAAAAAGACATAAAATAAACTTTTTAGATGTTAAAATTTTCTAGATAAAGAGAAAAAGCTGGCCAATCTTTCTCTACTATCTTCAGTAGTGCAGTCTGTAGCGAACTCCACCTCCACCTCCAGGCACAGGTCAATCATGCAAACCATTACCACATTGTATTCATTATTTCAAATGGATTCATTTTGTATCCATAACAAGAATGTTATTTTTAGACACAAAATCTTGTTAATAACCCCACAAAACGAAACTAATTTAGGTAGTGTTTTAACTATCAATTTATTGTACTTTTGACTATTTAACTGAGATCTATATTCTTTGGTTACACTCAGATTGCTTACCATTCTACACTTAAATTAATTTCCATATCGAATCGTAGTGAGTCAAGGACAAAACAAAAGTGTAGAAATTTTAGTTCTATAATTAGTTAATAACTCTAATTCTTCCCTTCTGCTCTATAATTTTCTGGCTATAATTAGTCAATCGAAAAACCAATAATGTATAATTGCTTCAAAAGCAAGTGAGTTTGTAATATTAAAAAAAAAAATAGCAAATCAACCAACTGATTAGTGATTCGTAATGAGTAACGACAATCATGCTGTTTCTTAAGTGACACTTCCTCTACGTAATCACTCTCTCTCTCGAGCATGCGACATTGATGTATCCAAGCTAAATCCTTCCAAGTCCCCTGCATCTTCAACAACCTCATCTTCAATACTTTATCCTCATACATCTGTGGATAGCTATTGCTTCCTTACTTCTTCATCTGTTAGAACCAAGCCTCAGTTACAATATACAGGAAAAGTATCAGATAATTCTTTGAGGTCCAAAGATAATGGTATGCAGATTTGGAAACAATTGTCCAGAATGAGCATAGTTAATCAACTGCTTATGCCTATGGTTAGTCTTAACTGTTTGACTAGTATCCTTAAGGCATATCAAAGTCTCTCTTATACAAACTAGTTCTTTGAATCTTCTAATCTGCATCTTTCTAGGGACATCTTTGTGTTCTATATTCAATAGCCAAGTTCAAATGAAGCTAGATGATGCTCCAGGTAAATAAAGCTTGTCATATGAAAACGAATCAAACACATAAAGATCCAGATTTTATTTGCAGTGAGAAATCAGAATTAAGATTACATAAACCCAAAGGACCTGCATTATGACGATTTCTACTACATAGTCTACACTAGAATAGCAGATCATGTAAACTAACCGTAATCAAATTCATTATCTTTCAACTGAAAAATCCACCAAATCAGGCATCAAGTTATACATGAAAAATTTTAAAGTAACGAGCTTAGGATCAGCAATTCAGTTCAGACCTGATCAATTCGTCTTTGGATCGGGCATTGGAAACAATCCACCAGCACCAGCACTTCCTCTTGGAGGAGAAAACCCTAAGAATTTCTGAAGATTGGTCCTTATGCTTATAGAACAAAGCAGATAAAGAAAAGCCATAGAGCAATCCGTGGAATCATCGCCTTTCAATCCCCTATGACTCATCTTCCTCACGATCGTGATCGGATGAAACGGAAGCTTCGCGACGACTTTTCCTTCGAAAAGCGAATTCAACAACCCAAACACAACAAATAGAACCAGAGCCACAACGGCACCGGATTTAAACTTGAAAAGCGATAGATCCCGGCTCGATTCCTTTAAGCTAGATTCAACGCGATCTATCTTCTTCGTCTTCGATTTCTTGCTGGTTAGTTTCGATGAAGGATTATCCGTCTTCATCGTCTCAAGCTTCTTAGAGGCTTTGTCAATGGAAGATTTAAGGGATTTGTAAGAACTCGTGCGATAGATAAGGATCCATGAGATTGCTTCACAGACCAACGCCGTGCAGAAGGAGATTCCAACAACAGTGAGACTATCAGCATACTTGAAAGAAGCAAAGAGTGGAATCGCGGTCGCCATTGCAAAGCTGATCTTCCTCTCTCAGTTCTTCTTCTTCTTCTTCTTCTTCTTCTATATAAGAGAGATTCGATACAATCGATGTGTAGTTTGTTTTTTCCTTTTCAATAAAAAGAAAGTTCACTTTAATAGAGCTTTTTAAAGCCCATACAGAGAGAGAGCGAAAGGTCTAAAACCTTAAAGCCCAATACTTCAAAGCCCAATTAAAGTGAAACGATGAAGTCAACATAATAGTTTGTGATAATATTGCTGGTATGTCACTAGCATAATCTATTAGCCCTGAGCGGAACCAAAATACCGAACCGAACCGAACCGAAAAAAAAGGAATCAAACTGAACCAAAATCGACAAAATAACTGAATGGTTCCAAAATTCAAGAACCAAAAAAACTAGAACCGAACCGAGAACCGAATCAAAAACCGAAATAAAATTGTATATCTAAAAATAATTATTTATATATAATTTAATAATCTAAATATCCAAAATTGTAATTCTAAATAGAAATTTGTTAATTAATTTCAATCAAAATTACTAAAAACCTAAAACTTTTAAGTTTTCTATAACAAATTTATGGTTTTTAATGATTTTTTAATTTCTTTTTTAAAACTAAACATAAATGAATGAACCGGAACCGAATCAGAACCGAATGGATACCAAAATAAATTTTAATAAGTACTATTGGTTCCATTTTTCGAGAACCAAAACCGAACCAAACTTTAATAAGTACCTATTAGTTCCAATTTTTTGAAAACCGAAAAAACCAAGAACCGAACTGAACCGAACCAAAAAACCATATATCCAGGGCTAATCTATACTACATTCTAATTCCGGAGCAGGGAATAATATTTTAAATTTATTTTGTAAATTAAAACAAGATAATTTTGTAATATGAATGTCAAATGATATAATACAAAAAAATATTAAATATCAAATCTCTTTTATAATAAAAGTGTAACATTTTGAAACTATAACATTTAATGTAGGGTGGCATTACATTAAATCGGGAGTCTATATTGTTCGATGAGACTATTAGGTAAAAAAATATATTGCACAATATACTACAAATTCCTATGGACCAAGGAGATTCAATCACAAGTCTGGCGGACTAAAGCTCCTCATAAATTAAAATACTTTATGTGGCAAGCAATATCAGGAAAATAACCAATAAAAATAAATTTCGCACATAGAGGAATATAATGCGATACCAGGTGTGATAGATGTGGGGCAAATGAAGAAACGATCAATCATATTCTATTCAAATGCCCTCCAGCAATTTAAACTTAGGCATTGTCCAAGATACCGACTAGTTCTCAATTTCTGAGTGAATCTGTGTTTTTGAATTTTGACTACCTTTTTTGGAGAATTCCCAAGCAGGACGTTTCGACAAGTTACCTGTGGATTCTATGGTATTTATGGAAAACAAGAAATGACAAAATTTATACGAACAAGGACAAGAATCCAAGAGATATTATTGTAGAAGCTGAAGCTGAAGCAGAAACTTGGGCTTTGGCTCTGGAAAATAATAATATCAGAACAACAAATCAAAGTATAATTTCAAGTGGAAAGCATGCATCATACTCCCGCCCTTGTATTGGAAACCGAGCATTTACTGGGGTTAGGTGTATGATAAATGCTTCATGGTAGGATTCAGATATTTTTTAGTGTCTTAGGTTAGGTCTGTTTTCCGTTTGAATAGGGGAGTACAAATATGGGGGCTCAAAATCTCAGAAGAAGCCTTTCTCCGGTATATTCAGAATTTGAAGCATTTATGTGGGCAATGACATGCATGATAGGACTTCAACTTGAAGAGGTAGAGTTTCTAGTGGACTGTTCCGAGTTGGTGAAGATGATTTAGGAGCCCTCCGCCTGGCTCACCTTTCAACCATACTTGGAGGACTTCGTACGACTCAAACACTTTTTCCGTCTTTTCTCTGTGGTGTGGATTCCGCATGCCCTTAATTACAAAGTCGATATCCTGGCTCGCAATGTTAAAGAATTATCTAGGAATCAAGCATATGTAAACAATATACCGTCCATTTGGACCCTCTCTTTCTCTTAAATCGAATTAAGTTGACAAAAAAAATATTTTGTTGATATGTTATCTACAAGGTATGTCATTAGAAATTTTTAAAATCCTAGAGTTACTTTAAAAGTTAATTTTGTAGAAACGTACTTAGTCATTATTTGCAATTTATTCCGTTTTATTTACGTAAAATTTTAACATTCTATTCTTATCAAATAAAATATTTTCTTTCCAAAAATCTTTTATAAATTTTTTTAATAGTAAATACCAAACTATAAGTAATTAAAAACGAAATTAAAATATTTTATTTATGAACATATTATATATTATTTTCATATATTAACTTACTTTGATGTGCTAATATTATCAATATAAAATACAATTATTTTTTCAAAGAATTCTTAATCTAACAATATTTTTTAATTCAAAATTTAAAATTTAAAATTAGTATAATACTTTAAGATAATTAAAACATTTAAATTTATGGAATATATAAAAATAATTACAACTTTAAAATTGGATAAAATTTTTAAATATATGTATTTTATTAATCCATTAGCATTAAAAAAATCTTCAAAATAACATTTTGAAAAACAATATTTCATAATATATGGATATTTGATATATATATATATATATATGAATTTCAATTAACCTTTTTCTATCTCATAATATTAAAAATATATATAACTTAGTAATAATAATATAAAAATATTATATGCGTAGATTATTATCTAAATTAATGTCGG
>OVBA01008825.1:0-11715 GCA_900406435.1 Lepidium aucheri | reverse complement strand
TCTAACTCTCTTGTTATTGGCTTATGTGCTTCTCACCACTTGTTTAGTAACATTTAGTTGACAGAGTGATACACGATCCAAGGGTGCTTCTAGAGGATAGAAGTGATGGAGATTAGACAAACGGAAACTCTAGGTACTTTCTTTGTGAAATCGGTGGTGATGAAGGTGAAGTGATTGACTCGCTCAATTAATGGACGAACATGAATGCTTGAATCACTCAAACAATCTTAATTCGCAGACCACTAGAGCATAAGTATCTCTCACACTTAAGATCTAAAGATATGACCAAAAGAGAACAAAGGAATCCACCGAAGACTTTAATGAACTAATACAAAGAACTCGGTCTTTGAAAAGAAATGATAAACTTTATTAAATGAATGATCAAAGGTTGGTTTACAGTGAAATGAAAATGAGCTCTTATAGGCTCAAGGACAACGGCTCTAAGGCCTAAAACAAGAAAGAAATAAAAAACTTAAGAAAACTAGCCGTTTGACAATAATGAGCAAATCAGGCAAAATAAGGGATGTGCGGCCTCCTTTGTATCTGGTCGGTTGAAGGGGATAGGTCAGCTTCTTTGGAACACTCTGGTCATCATTGAATTTGTCCAAATTGCAGAAGTCTTGGTGATAGAGCCGTTGGTGATTAATAGCACCAAGTGTGAATGCATCCGAATATGGTAAGTATACAAACAAGAGGATCCGCCAGATCCTGTGGCTGATGGTGCATGGTAAGATGGTAGCTGACACCTCTGGATGGTTAGATGTGTCTCCTGAATTGTTTGATGTCTCTTCTGGTCGCCAAAGTCTTGTTTGTAGCAGATTGAATCCATGAGCTTCCAAATAAGACATGTGTAGCATCCTCCGGTTTAGAAACACAATAACTTACACATCAGAACCGATAACTATCTGAATCCAATTTTCCCTGATCAGCTGATGAATTAATATTTCATAACAAGTCGGCTCATAGCTTAATTCTTCCTGGTTCGGTGGGAAACCTCTAATAACCGCCCGCATGTCCAATTCGGGAAGGTTCTCGTTTACCCGACTTTGTACTTGAATAACTTTTAAACCACAGCGAATTTTGGTATGAATCCAATTTTCCTCTCTTGTATAGTTAGTAAAGTTTCCAAAACATATTTTTTTGTTGCTTGGTTCGTCGTCGTTCGGCTGAAATAAATTGACTAGTGGTCGTATGTCTCCATCGAGTCTATTGAACATATTCCAAGTTGTATCTTCAATATCTTCTCCATATGAACTCCTTTTGAACTGATTTTTCTTCTCAGTGACTCCTTAAATAGTGGACGTTCTGGAACAAGTCAATTTGTAGCTTGGTTCTCTTTGAATTGTCTGGAAAGTCTCTATTAATGCTCGTATGTCCTCATTTCAATGGATAAAGGTTGTTGAAGTCCATATCTTGAGTCCGGCTCAGTAGCTTGAGAGTTTGTTGATTGATTTGGTTTGATGACCGCATCACAGAGAACGCTTGAGTAGCTCTTACTACTCTCACAGACCATCTAAATCTCTTGTTATTGACTTATGTGCTTCTCACCAGTTGTTTATTAACCATAAGTTGATAGAGAACGTTGAACTAGCATTTACTACTCTCACAAACTCTCTAACACTCTTGTTGTTGGCTTATGTACTTCTCACAACTTGTTTAGTAATCTTAAGTTGGTAGAGAACGTTGAAGTAGAACTTATGCTATCACAAACTGTTGAACTTCTATGTTATTGACTCACATTCTTCTGACCACTGGTTTAGTAACCTTAAATTGATAAAGGACATTTAAGTAGCTCTTACTACTCTCACGAACATCTTAACTCTCTTGGTTATTGACTTATGTGCTTCTCAGCACTTGTTTAGTAACCTTAAGTTGATAGAGAATGTTGAACTAACACTTACTACTCTCAGAAACCATCTAACTCTCTTGTTATTGACTTATGTGCTTCTCATCAGTTGTTGAATAACCATAAGTTGATAGAAAACGTTGAACTAGCGGTTATACTTTCAAAAAAAATCTAACTCTCTTGTTATTGACTCACGTGCTTCTCACCACTTGTTTAGTAGCCGTAAGTGATAGTGAACGTTTAAGTAGCACTTACTACTTTTACAAACCATTTAACTCTCTCGTTATTGACTTATGTGCTTCTCACTAATTGTTTAGTAAATCTCTTGTTATTAACTCATGTGGTTTGCACCACTTGTTTAGTAACCTTAGGTTTATAGAGAACATTGAACTAGCACTTATACGCTCAAAAACCATATAACTCTCTTGTTATTGACTTATGTGCTTGATAAATTGTGTTTTGGTGGTTTCTCCTATCAAATCATTGAGTGAGGTAAGTGAAGGGTGAGTTGAGGAACCAATACTTGGAATGGCTTACTAGCAACCTATCTATGACCACGTTCTAGTTCAAACAATCTAAAACATTTTGTCACAATGCTTAGAGAATAAATAAACTAAACAAGAAAATGGGCATAAAGGACAAAATAAACTAAATGACAAAATGAAATAAGAGCATGAACAGTAAACAGATAAATAGCTATAAAACAGAGTGCAATTCAAAATAGGTTTCTAAACAAATGAGAAAGGAGGATCTAAAGGATTGGGTAGGTGATCGGAGATAAACTCGATGATCCCCCTCGTTGGGTTAGTTTTGAGCGATCTCTAGACTAGGAGAAGAGTTAGATCAACCCGCTCTTGCAGAGGAGATCTTGATCTAAACGGGATGATCCATAGACTCTCGCCGTTATCTCACTGATCTTGATGCATAAAGCTCGGCCTAAGATTGTCTAATAGCCGATCCGCATATTAGATCTCTCTTTGGTGGATCAAACCATCTCTAGTAAGGATCGGGGCGTTGATTTCCGTAAGTCCTAGCTTCTGGTCATGACCCAAATCAGATCTGAACTGATCATGAAGAGATAGGCCTTAAGCATGTCCTTACTAGAAGAGATCGGCGTTAATGATCGACTAACTAGGCGAGGGAATCACCAATTTCACCTCCGATCTCCCCGTCCTCGAGATCCAAGCAGATCTACTTGCTCCTCATTTTGAGAGGGATTAGGAATGGGGTAGATACCAAAAGCATATTCAAAGAAGAACTAAGATGCAAAAATAGAAGTAAAATAAACAAGCATGAACTAACTCATTCCATAATCAACCATCAATTCATAAACATACCTTAGAGTAAATCTTAAAATGAAAATAGGATAAAGATAGAGTTTTTTGGCTAAAACGAGCAGATCTGGACATAACAGTCATTAGAAGGGTAATTATAGGGTCATTCTCATAACCCTAATGGTCAAATCGACCTAAGTCGGTCAACCAGGCATTCTATCAAGCTTCCCTCGGAATGCTTGCGCGAGCTTCAACTACGAGGGATGCTTCATGTCTCTATGCTCATGGTCCCCGTCTGAGTTATTGCTCCGAGCATGATCCTTGATGTGGAGAAAGATAAAGTGTTTATTCTGCGCCAGTCTTCCCTCAAGCTAAATTGGTTAAGGCAAGTCCTTGAGGTGACCTTCATTGGGATTTTTCAATCTTCCATGCATACGGGCTTCAAGGTGGAGGTCCGAGGGGTAGACGATCCTTCTTGATTGCTGCTCCTTTAAGCATTCCAACAGCTGCTCCAAAGCTCCTTAGCTTCATTTTAGCTTCTTTTCTGCTCCTTTTACCTTAATGGACTCCAAACTCCAAATGCAAATGCAAAAAGTGCAAAACAAGCGTAAATGGTTCTAAGTCCAAGGAAAATCTTTCTAGATGAATACAAAATGACCTAAAACAAGACTCTAAAAACATCAAAAATCACACACATCAGCTCCCCAAAACTTAGATCTTGCTTGGCCTCAAGCAAGTGCAATGACCTAAGATGGAAAAACTGCACACAAAATGGTAACATCTCATCTAACGAGTGACTTGTATAAGCTAGGGCCGTAATCCACATGTGAGCTCTATCATTTTGGAAACCGCAATGTAATCATCCTCAAGAATAGCATCCTGCCTATAGATTCCTAATACCTAAGCCGGTCTCTAAAGGTTCGAGTCCAAATCCTTATTTCTTTTAGGTGCGATCCTGAAAAGGGAGAGATAAACGAGTGAAATTTCAACTTCCCTAAGCTTAGCATGATCATTCTTTTCAACTCAAGTGGTTCCTTCTTATCCACACTTTTGCTGCCCGCTTATTCTTTTCTTTTCTTTTCATTATATATATATATATATATGTGCCCTTTTGGCTTTTCCGAAGTTTGCTTACACTAACATGAAATGCAACGGGATTACGCTTCCTTCCAAGTTGCTTTACCAACCCGCATAAGGAGTAAGAAGCAGATATACACGAGACATGGAAGGCTACGGGTTTACGCTTCCTTCCAGCCATTTCACCTTTACCACTTACTACGTTTATGGTGGGCAGCTTTTATTTCTTGTTTTCCATTTACTTTGAGAGGGTTTTACCACACACACAATAGATCATGATAAACATAGAGAAGGAAGGTCTTTGATGCATCCCTAGGCCTTAAGTCGGCAATTCAAATTCAGTTGTAGAAGGAATCAAGCAAAACCTTTTCAAGACACAACACAAGCAAAGTTCACTGAGTGAATGATCTGCCCAAAAACTTTCCAAAACGGCCAATTACCAATCAAGAGCATTCACAATGGTTACCAGCTAACTTAACAAGGTTTGCCATCATCAAGATAATTCCCATGTAACAAGTACGGATGCATGAGTCCTATGTGAATGCAACCTATGTACACTGCTAAATGGATGCAACTATATGAACACTCTTCAAGATTTTTCAATTTTTTTTGTTATTTGTATGTCTTTATATACTATGAAATGCAACAATAAAATGCAACAACAGAAAAATCTGAACATATTTTTACAACCTAAGCGAATGCATGAAAAACAAAAAATAAGAACACAAGAAACAAAGTCAGAGTTCTCTAGACCTCTCCCCCAAACTTAAATCACACAGTCTTTTGTGTGCATAAAAGTTTAAGGGAGTTGTCTAAACAAATATAAGGAAAAATTATAAAAATAAAATGGTATGTATAATGGTTTGGGAGTTTGGTACCTAGAAGTCACAAAATTGAGCAGTCAAAGCGTTCGTGTCCTCGAATGTGTAACTTTGAGGGTCCGGATACCCTCTTGGAGTCCTTTGCATGGGACGATGTGCTGTGATCTGTCGAAGTGATCCTCACGGGTGTGATCGGCGAGGGATGCATGCGATGTATCAGGTAGGTCTGCCCTGGATCGGCTTGAGTGCTGATGTGGCGCCTGTGGCTCTTCGTTCCCCTTCTTTTGTAAACCAGCGTGTTGTCTACTGATAGGTATTGCGGCTGTTCCTGGCGTACTTCGTGGGAGCTGGTGGTTGTTGAGGTTGAGTGTCTCCTCGCGGGTGGCAGCGAGTCATGTGTGCGAGGTTGTGATGACATCCTGCTGACCGATGATTGCAGTCCGTCAATTGCCTTCCAGAGCTCTGAACACTCACTGTGCCACTCTTCCTTCTCCTTTGTAAAGCCCTCGACCTTCTTGAGCAGCCATTTTCCCAACTATTGAAGCTTCCTAAAGGCGAGTTCGAAGGCCGAGTCGTGTATAAATTCGACCACACGGAGAAGGCCAACGCTAAAATCACTTGCTCTTGCCCTGCATACACCTCACTTGACGCAAGAAAGAACGTGACTTTCATTCCGCCCCTCCCATCTCTCCTCGGTGAAGACTCGCGAGGACAGCAAACCCAGCAAGCCGAAGAGGAAGTGAATGAAGAAGAGGTCGATCCAGAGTCCTACCTATTTGAAGAATTCCATGAGAAGAACCAAGGCACTGCAACCAAAGAAGCCCACAAGAGCATCAGAAAGCTCCAGAAGTTGGGAAAATGGTTGCTAAAGAAGGTGAAGAGCTTTGCAAAAGAAAAGGAGGAGTGGCACAGCGAGCGATCAAAGCTCTAGAAGGCAATCGACGGATGCAATCATCCGTTAGCAGAATGGCATCACAGCCTCGCTCATATGACTCACCGCCACCTGCAAGGCGGCACTCAACCTCAGCAGCCACCGGCTCCCGCAAAGCACACCAAGAACAGTCGCAACGCCACTCAGTGAGCAACACACTGGTCTACAAGAGAAGAGGAAAAAAGAGCCACAGACACCAAAACAGCACTCAGGCCGAACTAGGATAGCCCTCCCAACAGATCCCTCGCATGCATCCCTCGCCTATCACACCCGCGAGGATCACTTCGACAGACCACAACACGTCACACCATGCAAAGGACTAGCTCCAAGAGGGTATCCAGACCCTTATAGTTACACATTCGAGGATATGAATGCCTCAACTGCTCACCTTTTTGACTTCTAGGTACCATACTCCAAAACCATTGTACATACATTTTTATTTTCTTTATTTTCACCTTTTGTTTGTCTAAACAACTCTCTTAGACTTTTATGCACACAAGAGACTGTGTGATTTAAGTTTGGGGGAGGGGTCTAGAGTACTCTCACATCGTTTCTTGTGTACTTATTTTCCGTTTTGCATGCATTCGTTAAGGTTGTAAAAATCCATTTTGATTTTTCTTTGTTGCATTTCATAGCAAATAAGGCATAGAAAAAACCAAAAGAAAAATTTGAAAAATCTCAAAATTTAAATCCGGAAAAATACAGTGATCATGTAGCTGCATCAATTTAGCTTTGTCTTTAGGTTGCGTTCACATAGGATTCATGCATTCGTACTTGTTATGTGGGAATTATCTTGTGATGAGCAAACCTTCTTAAGATAGCTAGTAACAATTGTGAATGCTCTTGATTGGTAATTGGCCTTTTTGGAAAGTTTTTGGGTGGATCATTCACCTTAGTGAACTTTGCTTGTGTTTTGTCTTGAAAAGGCCTTGCTTGATTCCTTCTAAAACTGAATTTGAATTTCTGATTTAGGTCCTAGAGATGCATCAAATACCATCCTTGTTTATGTTTAGCATGATCCATTTTGTATGTTCGTGGTAAAACCCTCTGAAGTTAAGTGAAAAACAAAAAATGAAAGCTGCCCGCCAAAACCGAGTAAGTGGTAAAGGTGAAGCAGCTGGAAGGGTGCGTAAACCTGTACACTTTCACGACTGTATATATCCGTTGCTTACTGCATATGTGGGTTGGTGAAGCAACTTGGAAGGAAGTGTAAACCCGTAGCCTTTCATGATTGTGTAAGCCAACTTCAGGAAAGCTAAAAGGGCATAAAAAAGGAATAAATAACGGGCAGCAAAAAGTGTGGATGAGAGGGAAGTTGAACTATGTACTCTTTGATCTCTAGTCCCTTTTGAGGACCGTACCTAGAAGAAATAAGGAATTAGACTTGGACCTTTAGAGACCGGTTTAGGTATTAGGAATCTATAGGCTGGATGCTATTCTTGAATATGATTATATTGCGGTTTCTAGTATGATAGAGCTCACATGTGTATTACGGCCCTAGCTTACACAAGTTCCTCGTTGGATGAGATGTTCCCATTTTGTATGCTGTTTTTCCATCTTAGGTCATTGCACTTACTTGTGGCCAAGCAAGATCTAAGTTCGGGGGAGCTGATGTGTGTGATTTTTGATGTTTTTAGAGTGTTGTTTTAGGTCGCTTTGCATTCATCTAGATAGATTTTCCTTGTACTTAGGACCGTTTAGGCTTATTTTGCACTTTTGCATTTGCATTTGCAATTTTGGAGTCCATTGAGATAAAAAGAGCAGAAAAGGAGATAAAATGGAGCTAAGGAGCATTGGAACAGATGTTGGCATGTCTAAGTGAGCAACAATCAGGAAGGATCGTGCACCACTCAGTCCTCTGCCTCGAAGCCTGTATGCGAGGAATATCAGGAGCACCCCAACGAAGGTCACCTCAAAGACTTGCCTCAATCCATCAGTCGCGAGGGAAGACCGGTGCAGAACTGATAAAAGGTTTTTCTTTTGCGGTTCTTCTATAAAATCACAGAGTGCAAAATAAAAATAAGGGTTTAAGCAATTCTACAAAGAAGGATCAAGAGGTTTGGGAGGTTGATCGGCGTTAAACTCGCCGATCCCACTTGCCGTATTCTTTGAGCGATCTCTAGAGCGGAAGATAAGTTAGATCGGCCTGCTCTCGCAGAGTGGATGTCGATCTGGATCGGCTGATCCATTCCAACTCTCGTGATCATTACACCAAACCAGACACATAAAACTCGGCCCAAATCGTCTAATGACCAATCCACATGCTAGATCTCTCTCAGCAGATCAAGCTATCCGTAGTAGGATCGGGACCTTCATTTCTATCGGCACTACCCTTCGGTCATGACCCAAATCAGATCTCAACTGATCAGAAATATATCAACATTAAGCTTCGCCTTATTAGAAGAGATCGGTGTTATGATCGGTTAGCTAGGTGAGGGAATCAACGGATTCTCCTCTGAATACCCCATCCTCAAGATCCAGAGGGATCTACTCGCTCCTCATTTTGAGAGGGGTGCGGAATGGGGTAGATTCTGATTGCATGATTAAGGTAAAGAAGCTAAAATTTCAAGAAGAAAAGATGAAGATAACAAGCAATATACTAAATCATTCAACTGATAACCATTAAAGAGTACCAACCTTAAAAACGAGCTTAAAGGAAAACAACAATAAAAGAGAGAGTATTTTTTGGCTAAAACATCCGATAAAATGATAAGAGGGTCATTAGAGGGGTAATTATAGGGTAATTCTCATAACCCTAATGGTGAAACCGACATAAGTTGGTCAACCAGGCGGTCAGTGAAGCTTCCCTCGGAGACTTTAAGCGAGGTTGGGCACCCAGGAACGCTTCATATCTTTGTCCTCGTGGGTCTTTTCTAAGTTGTGGCTCCGAGTGTGACCTTTTTCGTGAAGATAGATGAGTCTTTGTTCCGCATTGATCTTTCCTTGCGGCAAATAGATTGAGGTAAGTCCCTGAGGTGGCCTTTGTCAAGTGCTCTTGGTACTCCTCGTGTACGAGCTTCGAGGTGGCAATCCGAGGGTGCACGATTATTCTTGACTTAGACGTTCCAGTAGCTGCTCCAATTTTCCTAAGCTCCAGTTTTTCTCCTTTTCTGCTCCTCTTACCTAGATGAACTCCAAAACTCCAGATGCAAATGCAAAAAATCAAAACTAGCCTAAACAGACTTTAATGCAAGGAAAATCTAGCTAGATGAATGCAAAGTTACCTAAAATAAGACTCTAAAACCATTAAAAATCACACACGTTAGCTCCACCAAACTTAGATCTTGCTTGGCCTCAAGCAAGTGCAATGACCTAAGATGGAAAAACTGCACAAAAAAGGGGAACATCTTACCCACGAGTAACTTGCCTAAGCTAGGGTCGTAATCCACATGTGGGCTCCATCATTTTGGAAACCGCAATGTAATCATTCTCAAGAATAGCATCCAGCCTATAGATTCCTAATACCTAAGCCAGTCTCTAAAGGTCCAAGTCTAATTCCTTATTTCGTTTAGGTGCAGTCCTCAAAAGGGACTAGAGATCAAAGAGTACATAGTTCAACTTCCCTAAGCTTAGCAAGATCATTTTTTCAACTCAAATGGTTCCCTCTCATTCATTCTTTTGCTGCCCGCTTATTTATTATTTTCTTTTTTTTCTTTTTCTTTTTCTCTTTTTATATGCGCTTTTGGGTTTTCCGAAGTTGGCTTACACACACATATGCCTCCTTTCCAGTTGTTTCACCAACCAGCATATGGAATAAGCATCGGATATACATGGACGTGAAAGGCTACGGGTTTTACGCATCCTTCCAGCCGCTTCACCTTTACCACTTACTCTGTTTGGCGGGCATCTTTCATTTTTTCACTTAACTTGAGAGGGTTTTACCATATATACATAATTGATCATGCTAAACATAAAGAAGGAAGGTATTTGATGCATCTCTAGGCCCTAAATTGGCGATTGAAGTTCAGTTTTAGAAAGAATCAAGCAAGGCCTTTTCAAGACACAACCCAATCAAAGTTCACCAAGGTGAATGATCTGTTCAAAAACTTTCCAAAATGGCAATTTCCCAATCAAGAGCATTCACAATGGTTACTAGCTAACTTAACAATGTTTCCCATCATCAATATCATTCCCACATAACAAATTCAAATGCATGAATCCTATATGAATGCAACCTAACGACAAAGCAAAGTGGATGCAACTATATGAACACTCTCTCTCTTTATCCGATTTGAATTTCAAAAAATTTCGAAATTTTTGGTTTTTTTTCTTTGTCTTAGATGATATGAAATGCAAGACAAAAACATAGCAAAGAAAAATCTAAACGGATTTTTACTTACTAGATGAAATGCATGAAAGACAAACTAAGAATCACAAAACACAAGGTTAGTAACCCCTAGGAGCCTCCCCCAAACTTAGATCACACAGTCCCTTGTGTGTATGAAAGTTTAGAGGTGAACCCTAGGTTGACAATTGAAACAAACAATAAGATGCAATGGTATTTACAATGATAGGAGTGGAGTAGGTACCTAGGAGTCGGAATCCTCGCTACTCATTACGAGTTCAGCGTACGAGGGGCCACCTGTTTTCTCTAGGATTGCTTGTAGGCGTATGGAACGGCGCCTCGTCGGTTGAAGGGAGGAGTGTGCATGAGGGAATAGTGTATGGCGGCTCGTCAATGCGTTAGTTGAGCTGGTTCCCTCCTCTCTGATGCTTCTGTGTTTGTGATCGTTCTTGTTTTGAATGTTGGATAACCTACACGCTTTGGTCCCTCCCACTAATATGCGCGTGATGTGTCAGATGGGTCTTTGTGTGAGCGTGACAAGTCTATCTTCTTCGCCCACTCTTCTTGTATTAATCAGATGTGAAAAATCCAAGTCTCCACTAACTCCCCAAACTTTGTCTTCTCTCCTTTTGCTTGCCATTATCTGGTTCCTTTCCTTTTCTACGGTTGCCTTGGCTGATATTTGGTCCTCGGTTTTCTTTCTCGAGCGTTTGTGTTGTGTTGTAGGAAAGAAGAGAGCATGAGGGGAGGAAGAGGAGGGCGCATCTGGGTTTTATGCTTCCATGGGAGGAGACCGGTTTCTTGAGTGGGTCATTGTATGGTCTCAGGGAACAGATCTAGTCCTGAGGTATTATTCAGCTCCTTAACCTCATCACGGCCGTTTATTTTAAATTTTGAAATCCTTGACCAATCTTCGACCGTTCGATCCATTTGACTATCCTTTTTCCTTGGAATCATAAATTGACTGGTGGGGACCAATTGATGAGCTGGAACCTTGTACAGCTGGCTATACCCTTGTTGCTAACGAACCGGTACCCTTGGACATTGCCCTCGGTTCTGGGACCAAGGTGTCGCGTTTAAAACCTTGATCTTTTGCCCTTGAACGTCTAAAGCTGATCAAACCCTGACGAATAACCCTTCAACCAAAGAGACAAATGCATGAAAAGAAAAATTATAAGAATTTAAAATATGTACAAGGATATCCATGGAACTTCCTCCCAAGTGAGCTTTTTAATAGTCTCAAGCTCGACAATTCCCTTGTTCAGAACACAGGTGGTTCGTCGAGGACTGCCACAGTCCTCTCCGGTATTCTCTCAGTTGCCAAGTAAGGTTTAACCCTATGTCTATTGACCGTGAAAGATTCCCTGCTTTTGTTAATTAGAGTTGTGATGAGTGTGATTTTTAACGGTTTTAAACTCTATTTTAGGTTATTTTGCATCCGATTAGCTAGGTTTTCCATGCATTCTGGTCCATTTAGGTTA
>OVBA01008824.1:0-11715 GCA_900406435.1 Lepidium aucheri | reverse complement strand
TTGTAACGTTAGTACCAATCCAAAATTTGAAAGATCCAATTCAAACCAAATATTCGTCCATATTTTATTAGCACGAAAATATTAAAAATTAATATGATAAAATTAGTATAACTTAGTTAGATAGTTTATTATGGTGATTTATATACTAATCTCAATAATATATGACATGTGTCAACTCTACAATTCTCTAAAAAACTAAATGTTTTAAAGAATAATTTTTAAAAATGATAAGTGACATGTGTCAATACTACAATTCTATAAAAGGTTGGTGTGTCATGTAGAGAGACATCATATATATATATATATACATAATTAGAAAGCTACAATTTACGTAAAACTCATACAACTATGATCTACTCATTTGATACTCTGATTCTCTTATTTGATACTTNCAACTATGATCTACTCATTTGATACTATGATTCTCTTATTTGATACTTTTATTGTGATATTTAATTGATGAGTATCGATATGGAGAGATATATAAACTAAAAAGACAATTTCTTATAATGAAGTTAAACAGTATATTTTCTTGTAAGGATTATCACAAGAATTTTCACATAAAACACCATACACTTTTGTTAAGAATTTGTTGATGTTAAAGATACTTAAATCAAAAATATGTAGTTGTAATGAAATATACTACAACTACATAATTCATTTGTACAAACAAGAATTTTCACATAAAACACCATACACTTTTGTTAAGACTTTGTTGATGTTAAAGATACTAAATTCCAAAATATGCAGTTGTAATGAAACNATATGTAGTTGTAATGAAATATACTAAAACTACATAAATTCATTTGTACAAACAAACAAATGTAATTTTCACATTTGTAAAACTAAAATTTTTGAAAACTCTATACCCTATCTATACCCTAAACCCTAATTCTTCCAAACTTCCCTCCCAAACATTTATATATTAAATATTGTATATGGTCAACAGAGTTATTTAGTTAGTGTAGTGGTTATAGTGTCTTTTATTATGTTAGAAATCATGGTTCAAACCACACAAGTCTCATTTAAGTCATTTTTTACATATAACTTAAATGAAGGGTAAAATGGTCATTTACCCTTCATCTTCTTCCTGAAACTCTAAAAAATTTCAGCTTGATCTTGACTATGGCTGTCTTTTCGTTTTTCATCATTTTCTACTTGTTTTCATCATGTTTTACTTAAAATTATAGATATATTAAGAAATATTCAACTTTAACACTTGATAATAGCAATATTAATGGTTTTCAAACTGATTTGAATATAAGAATCGAAAATAGATAAGAAATTTAAGTGATAAAAATATAAATTAATAGATATTACTAGTTGAACTCCCGTGCCTTGCACGGAAAAACATCATGTTTTTTATGTGTATATATATATTATTAGAAAATCGAATATTAGGTTTTATATTAGTAATATGTATAAACACATATATATATATATATATTAGTGATAAATGTATATATATATGAGTTTGATTTTCTTTTTTCGTCATATATATACATATGTGTTTTTTATTTATAGCAAGTAATTGTTTACTATGAATTATTTTATTATTTAAGAATATAACTATATTATTAGAGATGTGTCTATATTATTTTAATTGTGTTATACAAAAAAATCTTATGCAGTAAATATTATAATTTTTAACAAAACAAATAATATTTACTAAAATAGAAAAAACTAAAAATTAAATAGTTAAAAATAACAACCAATTAAAAAAAATTCTAAAAGTAAAAAATCATGAAACAAAAGTTTGACATTGTAATTCTATAAACGAATCTCACACAAATATGGTTTATTTATGTTATTATCAACAACATAGCGGTGCCAAAAATTGTTGTACCTTACAAATATTAAGAATAATTGGTGTTATGATATAATTTTCTTATTAAAATTAGAAGTGAATCTTTAAAATTTATATTGATTAAGAATATATTTTGTATGATATACCCTAAATATTAGGAATTGGTTAAGATAAGGTAATATATTTATTTGGGAATATTAGTGATATCATTTATTCTAATTATTTTTTATATGTAATGATTTTAAGGGATATCCTTGTTCAATAAGTTTTTCGAATTAGGAACCAGTTTTTACTTCACATTACAATGAATTTTAGGGAAATTTTGAGAAATGCCTTTTCTGCTGTACCTCTTTTCAAAAACGCCCGTTGACATTTATTTTTCAAAAATATCCATCATTAATACAAAAATGACAAAAATACCTTCAAAAGAATTCTTATAAATTTTTCCCGCCAAAAAAAAGTTTCCGCCAAAAAGAAAAATTTCCACCAAAATTTTTTTTAATGGAATTTCAAAAAAAAAACAGAAAAAAAAATTTCCCACCAAATTTTTTTTATAAGTTTACTTATAAATCTTTACAAATTTTTTATAAACACCTTATTAATTTTATATATGGCTTAGATATTTTAACAAATACCTTATAATTATTTATAAACACCTTAAAAATTTTATAAGCTCTTTTATAAAGCCTTATATATGTTGATAAACACCTTATAAATTTTTATAAATATCTTATAAATTTTGTAAGTTCTTTTATAAAGCCTTATAAATTATATAAGTTCTATTATAAAGCCTTATAAAATTTATAAGGTCTCTTATATAACCTTATAAATTTTTATAAGTTCTCTTCTAAATTTTTGTAAATACCTTATAAATTTTTATAAGCTCTCTTCTAAATTTTTGTAAATACCTTATAAATTTTTATCAGCACCTTATAAACTTTTTATAAACACCTTATAAATTTTTTATAAACACCTTTTAAATTTTATAAGCTATCTTATAAAGCCATATAAATTATATAAGCTCTATCGTAAAGTCTTATAAATTTTATAAGGTCTCTTATAAAATCTTATAAAGTTTATAAGCTCTCTTAAAAAATTATTTTATAAACTCCCTTATAAATTTTTATGGCGGGAAAACTATTTTGTAAATAGGAAAAAAATTTGGATGGAAGTTTTTTTTTGGCCGAAAAAAGAATCTTTTTGGTGGGAAATAAGTATTTTTGGCGGGGGGAAAAAAATTTGGCGGGAAAAAAGTTATTTTTGGCAGGAAATTTTTTTTGGCGGGAAAAAATTTGTAAAAATAAAAAAATAATAATATAAGGGTATTTTGGTCATTTTCCATAATGAGAGGCATTTTTAGAAAATGTCCACAAAAGGAGGGCAATGATGAAAATGTTCTCCTTTGAGGGGTTTTTTTGCAATTTTCCTATATTTTTTATATTTTGTTGACAATTAATATTTAAATTAAGGTTTTTATCAAAATTCAAAGAAACTTATTTGTTAAAACAAACAAATTCATATTAATGTTAATATCAAAATCCAAACAAAATAATTCTTTTTAAACAAACTAAAAGTCAAATTTAAAGCAATAAAAATCAAATTTTAGTTGGTTAGAGATTTTTTTTTAAACCAATAAAAATAAAATCTTAATCGGTTAAAGTTTTTTTTTAATAAACGAAATTCAAATCCTAATTGGTTAGAAATTCCTTTTAAAAAGTTTTCTGTTTGATTTATGTTTTTATTGAAATCAAATAAAAACAAATAATTAGTTTTTATAATAATTTTATCTAAACAAAAAAATATATTATTTAGTTTAAACAAATAGAACAATCACAAAATCCTTATTCCTTCGGTTTTATTATCAAAGGGATATAAAAGTTTTAAAATAACTAATAATATCCCCTATAATAGATTATATTGTTATCTAATTAACTAATTGATTAAAATATTAAACAGTGGCATATGTCAAATATATTATATGATTTAATTATAATATTTAATTATAATTTTTTCAAGTAAAAAAATTGTAACAATACATCAAAGACCAGAACAAACTAATATAACACAGTATTTAAGTTAATGTTACAATTTTATTATATAAGATTTTATAATCTTAAATTTATAAGATATATTAATAGATTTTATACTTTATATATATGATGAATTTGGTACAATACATATCTTAAAATATATAACTTCAGTAAGACTATTAAATAAGAAATCATTATATTTTAATATAAAATTATATGAGTAGATGTATCATCTATGTATTTGTATATAAGAGACTATATTATATATACAACTAAATATTTGTTTATAGCTTAAAATGATATGGTGATTTTTAATGCTATAAACAAATATTTATTTGCTTTATTGATTATTATTACGTAATCATAATATAAATCACCATTGTCAATTATATAATTATAAGTCTTTGTTGTACTCCACAAAAATATAATTAATATGCTCCACGAAATAATAATTAAATAATTATATTAACAAACTAATCTTATTATTAATCTAATAATAATAATCAGTCAATAACCTTATCAAAAATAAATAATCTTATCAAGAAATAATTATTTACTATTATTATAAAAGATAATAGATACAAATATTATGTGATAATATTTTTTAATAATAATACAACCTAATCCAAAACTATTTAAGTTAATACTACGCTTTTATTATATAAGAGATTTTTGTGATAAATTAAGAATTTTTAATATTTTTGGTTTTCATATACTATTGGTTTAATAATTTTTAAAATGATTATTAATAATATTTTGTCTAATTGTTTTTAACTCAAAATATAAAATGGATAGGTTTTGACTAGTTGGATCTATAAATATATTATTTTTTGTCTTGGTAAAATTCATTCACTATATTAAAACATAAGGAGAGGAGAGCATATGAGCCATTGATCCGTCCGTCGCACGAAGAATCCAGATCATAAGCATTCTTCCAAATTCACACGAAATAAGAGGATCGGAAGAAAATCGAAAGAGAGACCTAGAAGAAGAAGATAATGGCATTGCAATGGCTGATTCTGTCGTATGTGGTTGCTGCCGAGGTCGCGATCGCCGTCATCTTGACTCTCCCTTACCCCATGCTCCTGAAGAAACGTATCGTGTCACTTGTCTCGCTCATACTCAATCCTGCCGCTTCCGTCGTCGCTTTCGCTGGATTTCAACTCCTTGGTAATCGCATCTCCCTCTCTTGTAGATCATTTGATTTTCAACTGTTTCTTATTCAAGATCGATATTATATTGAAAATTGTGGTTTCGAGGTGTGAGTGATTTTGGTACCTGTTTGTTTTGTTTGGTTAATAAATTAGTCATGTGAATTGCTTGTCTCGTTCTGTTACTTTCAGATATTTACTGGAAGAATGAGCATAGGTTAATGTGCTCATCTGAGGTTTGCACTGCTACAGAGCGAGATCGCTACGAGAAATCCGTAAGTATCTTCTACAAATACATTTAACTTATAATCGAGCCCTCATATTTGATACTAGATTTGAAGCGTATTTTAGCTCAGACTTGTTCATATATGTCTTCTTTAATGGACCTGACACTTATGCAATATATCAACCGGTGTGTTGAGTTTACTTGCTTTAAGTTAGTTGGATAAAGATAGATGTCTCCTTAAGAAACGAATTTGAGTTCTCTGTAATTGCATAATTGTCAAAGACTCAATCACTTAGTGCCAGTGGTTAGTGTTAATCTCTTCTGTGCTCGCCTCTATAGCATAACGTAGCTGCTGAGAAGCTGAAAATGTCGCAAGGTATCTACTTTGATGTGTTTTCTTTGAAAGATATGGGACTTGTGCCATATTCACTAATGCCATGTTCCTGTTAACCTTTTGGTTGTTGATTGTTGATGAGATTTCACCGCTCCAGTTGTGTCTTTTTCCTAAGACATCTACCTGAGCCTTTTTAGTTCTTGGTTCTGTTTACTCAAAATCAATTGCACGGTGTAAAAATAGAACCCTAGGAGGTCTTTCGTTTGATATTAGCTTAAATATTTGCGTGTTCAGTCCTCTGTCCCTAAAGTGTCTTAGTTCAGCTGGCTTACTAGCTTAATTGTGTTTCAGATTTACAAGGCTCAGAGGAATGTGGTTCTCTGTGCTGCTGGGATCCTTCTTTACTGGTACATCATCAACTATTGCACAATTCACACTCTTGTGTATTGTACTGATATTCTCCTATATTCACTGACAGGTGCATCTTCCGCATCTGCAAGTACAACAAAGACCTTGAGCATTTGGAGGAACTAGAGAAGAGATACAAAGACGAGTAGTAGTCCCCTTGGCTTGTTATACTATCATGGTCTTATTTGGAGGAACTGAGATTCTGGTTCTTGTGTTATACTATCACCTTGGCTTGTTAGTAGTCCCACAACTTGAATGAGACCATGATTTTTGACTTCTTGCATCATTGATTTACATTTTTTTAAGGAACAACAGGCTCTGTTTATTTCATATCCAGATTTCACTTTTACAGATTAGCTTTTACAAGAAACCTAGATCTCTCCGAGTTAAATTTGCAAATATGTGGATTGACTTTTCAGACTGGCACAGCCCTGCAAAAGCCAAGCTATATCTGGGTTTTCTAGGTTTTGATGGTCAAATTTGGATTTGTAGACCAATCTAGTCCGGACAGAGCTAGACGGATAAAACCTGGCAGATCAAGTTGGACTTAATATTTGGCAGCTAACTGCATGCTGGTCTTGCTTAGTTGCTTGTCTCGGACTTAGCCACTTGCAACACTTTATTTAGACCGCTCTAAAGAGCTGGAACAAATCGCTTTTTAGAACAAATTGGTGAGAAGGTGGAGAGAAAATGTATTTAACTCGATAGTTTTGACTTCTATATGTTATTGCCCACACCATTTCAACATATCTTCTACTATTGTTATCCTTTTCTAATTGTCATTATTATAATGTTTAATATTACCTAAAATGCCATTAAATTTTATAATTTTCGTTAAGGTATTTTGGGGAGATTTGGGGAGATTGTCTTCATTTCTCAATTATTTAGTGATTAGATCATGATTAATTATGTAATTAAGTGACAAATTAAATTAAAAAATATATTTATTGTATATTGATAATTCAGTTAATGTTGGAGATTTCATCCGATCTAAAACTTTAATATTGTAGATTTCAAAATTTAATTTTTCATATCTAATTATACCAGTTGATTATAATTATTCACATGATTGATACCATTTCCAAAACTTCAACACAGAAATGGAGAACCACTCGATTTCGGGACTTGAAAGAAATACCGCACCTTTGCCTTGGGTCTATCAGTTCATTGGCTTACTAATGACCACTTCGAGACCTCGAGCTCCATCATGTACTCTTTTTTATATTCAATTTGAAACAAGTTTTCAAGAAATTGCTCGAGTAGCAAAAGCTGCTCTTCAGGGTCGTATCGATTGCTCACGCATATGGAGTTTCGCCGGAGATGGCAAGGTATCAAGATGCCACTGTGTCGGGATATCTTATATGTCTTGTCCGGAAATAAATTTAAACAATTCAATATTTTATTTATTACATTTTACAATTTCTTAAATAACTGATTTCCTAAATAACTGATTTCGATATTTTATCTAAGGAAATAAACATTTTGATAATTATAAAACAATTTGATTTTTATTTATTACGAAAACCCTAGTACAATACTATATATATATATATCGATTACCTTTTGGTCACAATTGGAATAAACCTCTTCACAATAGTCATTCACTTTTTACGATTTTCAACTATGGTTTTGATGAGAGACATAAATGCAAGATCCGAGGTTTTTATGGTACAAAACTTCACATCTTAAGAATGTTAAAAGAATGTATTGAAACTAGAATTTTTTCTGGTGATAGAATTGGTCGTTTTTTGATATTTCTAAATACAAATGAACTATAAGATTTATGCGTATGTTTGTGGTGATGAATTTAATACATACAATAGTTAATTTAAGTTGAACTATTATTTTCTTCAAGTGTTCCCTATTATGTAATTTTTTATTTTCCAGATAAACAATAAACTATTTTGCTTTCATTATATACTATAAACTATTTTGCTTTCATTATATGCTATAAACTATTTTGCTATTTCATGTTTTAAATGTAATAATCGGGGAAAAAAATCAAAACTAGCATAGACCCAAAACTATTCGTTAAAAAATATTATCGTTGCGTTCAAAAATATCTAATTATTTGTTGGACATTAATTACTAATATACTAATAAATATTTAGAAACGTCCAAAAAAAGTTATGATCGATGCCATGTAATATGATTAATTATTTGTGTAAAAAAGTTAATAATCTAATTGACATAATTAAATTGATTCGAATTAACTTAATGGTATGTATTCAATTAATGGAAAATTGATAATATATTTTCGAGTATCATGATTTATTTATATTTCATCATATTTCTATTTTTCTTAATTGTATTTAAATGATACGTTGAGAAGACTGAGTGGTCACAATATATTTAAAGATATGCGATATATTTTTTTAAAGTTAATGATATATTTTCAAGAAGTAAACTTACTTATAAATTATGGATTCTATCAATATGTAAATATTTAGAAACGTCCAAAAAAAGTTATGGGGATGATTGGAAAGGGCTGTAGTTGATGTAGAAAGCAAATTAGGCTAATTATAATTTAGATTTTATTTTGGCTTTCATTGTTGTAAAAAGTAATTTTTTATTTATAACAAGTATTTTGGCTGTAGAAAGCTAAATTCCTACGGCCCAAAAATTTGGGTGGTAAAAGTTTAAATCAAATTATTTATAACAAATAAACTCTAAAGCCAAATTCCTACGGCCCAAAAATTTGGGTTGTAAAAATTTAAATCAAATTATTTATAACAAATAAACTCTAATAATGATTGATTGTCCCTTTAGATTATAAAAGCAAGCCGTCCTTTTCATCTTCCTTCAAAGTTAAAAACAAAAACCCAAAAGAAAAAAGCAAGATTTGACAACGACAACGACAGAGAAAAATAAAGTAGTCCAAATGTATTTTGTATTCAATATTATTGACTATTATTTACTGCAATAAAATAAATGTTATTGTTTTATGTTAGTGATTGATGTACTGATCAATATAATATCAATATAAATAGTTAAATAGATTAAAATATATATTATAATTTGTTAGTGAGTGAAATAAAAGTGCAAGCATTTTCCTAAACGAGTGATGAAGTTCCACTAGTAGAAGAAAAAATTACTGGTTCAGGACAATATATAGAAGGATTTCGAGATGAGATTGCGATAAATTTATGGGCTGTTCGGAACTAAGTTTGAAATCATTTTTCATTATATCAAAACTTTTAGATTTATTATTTATTAATTATGGATATGTATTATTTGATTTGAAATATTATATACATTTGTTATAAATTTATCAGTGTTTGATGAATATTTAATACTTAATTTTATAAATTATATATTTATTATATATTTTATATAAAATATTATATGGTTATTTGAATTTATTACATTTATATATGAAATATTATATATTAATAATAATTTAGTACTTTAAATTTAGTACAAATTTATGATTTAAAAATTTATTATATATTCCAACATATACGTCAGCATATATTTTAATTACTTTATATATATAATTTTATTTAAATTAATATCTACAGCATTTGTGTTTAAGAATTTACCAATCAAGCTTTCATTTTTGGAAAATGAGAACAATAAATCTACATCAAAAAAATCTACAGCTAAAATCCTACAGCAAAATTTTTAAAATTACAACCCTTACCAATCGGCCACATGTTCGATGCCCATTTATTTTGATTAAATATTTTTGTAATAATGTTAATAATCTAATTGTCATAATTAAATTTATTCGAATCAACTTAATGATATGTTTTCAAAAATGGAAATGTGATAATATATTTTTGAGTATCATGAATTATTTATAATCATTGCATTCAAAAGTAATTGGTCAGTACTAATTTATTTTGATTAAGTATTTTCCGGACATAAGTTACTAATCTAATTATTTTTTGGAAATTAATTGTGAATCTATCAATATGTAAATATTTAGAAACATAGCCTAAAATTAGGTTACAATGAATCACATCTTTTATATAATAAAAAGATAACAATTTTTAGAATTGTCTTTACTACCATATAAAATATTACATAAATTGACATTGGGAATTAGATTGTTAGTAAGGGTATTTTGGCGAAATTGTTTTTAATTTTCATTCATTGATTAGATCACGATTGATTACATTTTTAAGAGACTAATTTAATGAAAATATATATATTTATGGTATTTATTTAATATAATTGAAAAAATTATGCAAAGTCTTCAACCTAAGTATACTTTTTAATTCAATTTCATCAACAATTCGACATTTAATTCAAAGATTTTGATTAATTCTCTTTTATAGGAAACATTTAATTGATAATGCATTTTAAGAAAAGACTTGAATATGTTTTGAAAATTTTGTCTTAAATATTCAATAATTTCCTATGTTTATATCTGAACATTTCTGTTTAAATGTTTATAATCTTTTTTATAACAATTCTCTTAAATATTCAATAATTTCGTATATTAATACCCGGAATTTTAAAATTAAATGTTTATAATCTATTTTATAACCCAATTTACAAAAAAAAATCTATTTTAGAACAATTGATTCTAATTTAATAGAATCCTTAATTAGAATGATATTTTTTTGGTCGGAAAGAGGGGCTAGCCCCTTATATTATTATAAATCAAAAAATCATACATGAATCAAACGTGGTCTAGATGACCCATTCATATCGTCCAAAACAATAGAACCTAAACAAGATGGCTGATCAACAAAAGAATGAAACCCCAACGGTAAGGAAAACGCATAGTTAGCTAATCCATCCGCAAGACGATTAGCTTCCCTATACACATGTATAATTCGGACTATCCAGTCCCTAGTAAGAAAGCCTTGGCACAAATGCACCAGGAAAGAGAGAGGATGTGTGTCATCGATCCCCTTCTGTAAGAAACCTACCACCATCTCCGAATCAATCTCAAGCTCCAGACGTGACACTCGGTGGTCCCAAACCATATATAACCCATAATACACCCCCATAACTTCGCCACTGATGCAGAGCAAATCCCAATATTTAGAGCAAACCCACACAACCACCGACTATCACTGCCACGAAGCACACCTCCAGCCGTGGCCGCACCCGGATTACTCTTGGAAGCTCCATCCGTATTCAACTTAACCCAATCCCCCGATGGAGGAGTCCAACGAATCAGTCGTTCAACTCGGCCTCCAGTACTCATATCTTCAACANCATATCTCCATAGAAAGGTTCTTCAAAAAGCTTACCCGATCCTTCCAAAGGACTCTCTCGCCAAACACATTTAAACACCGCCACTTCCAAGCCCACCATAAACCAATAGCAAACATCAACGACCATGGTCCAAAATCGGTCTGATCATGGTTACCCAGGTTATCAAACATCCATTCTAGTAAGCTTTGCTGATAAAACTTGTGTCTGACCCTAGCCAGAATAATACGTTCCCATATACCCCGCATCGCGGGACAATCACGTAGAATGTGCATAAGATCTTCAACTCCCATCTTACATACTGAACAAACATTCGTAGTACAAAGGTGACGACAAAAGCGTTCCGAATTAGTCATCGGAGCTTGGTGAACACATAGCCATAGAAAACATCGAATCCTTTCGGGAACCCGTAACCGCCATACCCGTGAAAACAAGTTGACATTATGAACCCGCGGTGAGGCATCATTTGTAATCCAATCATAAGCTGATTTAACACTGAATTTCCCATTCAAGCTTCGATGCCAACAAATTCGGTATGATCTCCCTGCAAAAGAATTAACCACATAAGCACCAAGACGCAACATGAT
>OVBA01008823.1:0-11715 GCA_900406435.1 Lepidium aucheri | reverse complement strand
ATATATATATATATATATATATATATATATATATTGGATATCAAATTAGTCAAATGTTTTATACTTTTAAGGTATACATGTTATTTGACTTCTTCGTCTACTTTTCTATTATTTTTTATTTAAAAGAGAAAATTTTAAGGATAGATAACTTAAAATATATAACATATATATTTGACCAGCCTATTAACCAAAATCTTACATATAAATCTCGTAAACAACATGACTCAATTTTTAGTTATGTATGTGCGCTTGACTTTAGTGGACTTACCACCAAAATACCACTTACAATGTTGAAAATGTTTAGAAACCTTAAAATAATATATCTTCTTTAGTATATTACTTACTATATAACTAACGTTGTGTTGTTAATAGTTTGTATTAGGTAAAAGTGGATTCCAAGTAACATCAATAACCACAAGAAACTACACCAACAAAAGGACAACAATAACAAGTACAAACATCACCAAGATCAACCTAATCAAGTATCCATTAAACTGCACATTGATCAACAGCAACACAACACAAACATGTCTTTCAAATTATCCAACCAAGTTCGAACCAACAATCACTTCCTCAGAAACATGTCCTGACTACTTCAAATGGATCCACAGAGACTTAAAGATATGGCAAAAGACAGGAATCACAAGAGAAACATTAGAGAAAGCAAAACCAAATGCTCACTTCAGAGTAGTGATAAAATCAGGAAGATTATATGTTGATAAATACGAGAAAGCATTTCAAACAAGAGATGTGTTCACAATTTGGGGAATACTTCAACTTCTAAGAATGTATCCTGGTCAAGTCCCGGATCTTGAGCTTTTGTTTCTCTGCCATGATAGACCTGCCATTTGGAAAACAGGGTTTGATAAAGATAACAAGGACTTGTGGCCTCCTCCACCATTGTTTCACTATTGTGGTCATCGTAATGCATACGACATCGTTTTCCCTGATTGGAGCTTCTGGGGTTGGTACGTTTGACTATTCCTCAATAATTACATACATGCAAAAATGTCATTTTAACCTCACAGAAAAAGCATTCAATTTTTAGGTAATTACTTAACAATTCTACTTATGTTGATTATAGGTTTAAATCGTAATTATTGGTTGGTTAAATCAAGTTAGAGTCGTGGTTAAACGACTTAATAGAATTTGTTAACCTTGGTTAGTGAATCTTGGTGTTAATAACTTAACAGAGTTAGTAACTTCTGAGCATTAGCGGCTCTGATCTAAAACGGGTAAAGTACCTATTTTAGCACCAAAATAGTATAAGAATTAAAAAGATATCAAAATTTCAGAAATCTATTATAGTCTAGCGGCTAGTCATTCTATTTGTATTTAAGGTGTCAAATTCGAGCTTTTATATATTTGTTTTGTTTTTATTTTTATATCAAAATTTCAGAAATCTATTGTAGTCTAGCGGTTCTGTTCTAAGTTAATAACTTCTGAGTTAATAAGTTTTGTTAATGAGGTTAATAACTTTTGTTAAATCACTAACATTAAAACTAATTTGGCTAGGTCAACTAAAGTTTACAATCTAAATTTAAAATTAATATAAATAGAATGTTTCAAGTGAGCTATGTAAAGTTGAATGTTTTGATCTAGGCATGAATATTAAAATGACATTTCTTTCAATACAATATAATTTGGTCAATAACGTATATGACCCGTAGGTCGTAACCAATAAATTTTATTTTATTTATATTCATATATGATTTTTAGGCCTGAGTTGGATATAAAGGAATGGAATAAATTGTCTAAGGCACTAAAAGAAGGGAACAAAAGAGTGAAATGGGAAGATAGAATTCCTTACGCTTATTGGAAAGGAAACCCTTATGTTTCCCTTATAAGAGAAGATCTTATGAAGTGTAACGTCTCCAACAAGTATGATCCTATGGTTCGTCTCTATAGACAGGTATATACATATATATACACATTCATATGTCTACCAATTCAAAATTTTCCATTTTTACAAGTTTGAAAACAGTTATCAATTGATCTCGAAATGACTTATCCTAAACCCTAAACCCTTAATTTTCAAAATTGTGTTGGATATCCGTCAAAGAGACTGTTATTGACAGATTAGAGGCTGTCCAAATGGTCAGAAAATCCATATGGATTCGCGACGGATCCTTAATCCCGATTAGTAGACAAGACAGTTGTTTTCCGTTGATTTTCTGTCGGAAAGACTTGTTTCATACGGTTTTTTGGCGGATATTGCTGTCGAAAATAGGATAATTGATTACTTACATTCATTTTATAGGGTTCATTTTGATCTCATCTAATACGATGTTGTCTTAGGATTGGGAGAGAGAGATCGAGGCAGGATTTAAAGAATCAAAACTAGAAGATCAATGCACTCATAGGTACGTAAAGAGATTAAACTATGCATTTATATCTTGTTTTTGTTTGTTTGTAATATTACTAAACTTTTTTGTATCTGAAATTTGGACAATAAATTTAGATATAAGATCTACATAGAAGGGGACGCTTGGTCAGTGAGCGAAAAATACATACTTTCATGTGATAGTATGACTCTGTTGATTAAGCCAGAGTACTATGACTTCTTCACACGAAGTATGGTTCCAATGAAGCATTATTGGCCCATTAGACAAAACAAAAAATGTAATGACCTCAAATTTGCAGTCGAATGGGGTAACAACAACACCAAAATGGTAAGCAAATGATATACAAAATCTAAATTAAGCCTGGATATTTGGTTTAATTGGGTACGATTAGTTTGGTTTATTTGATTTTTTTGGTTTTTTCGGTTTGCAAAAAGTATTTCTGAATTAAACCGAAAAATATTTTGGATTGGTTCAAAAATTATCTTTTTCAGTTTGGTTGTTCGGTTTTTGGTTTCTTTGCACTTTAGTTAGTTTTGACTCTAAAGTATGATTCGTTTAATTTAAATCTCTTACAAAGATTTTTGTTTTTTTAAGGAAGCAAAAGTAATTGCTAATCAGAACCTTATTCCAATCGGTTTTCAAGAAAAAACCAATATTAATCCAAAAACCAAAAATTTTGGTTCGGTCGGTTAGGTCTAATTTGGTGCAGTTCCAATGCCCACTGCTAAGCTGAATTGTCTTCATTTCATGATGATTTTGTGACGATCTTAATCTATATATGTAGGCGCAAATCATAGGGAAGCAAGGAAGTGAGTACATAATGAAGAATCTAGAGATGAAGTATGTGTATGATTACATGTTATATGTGTTGCAAGGTTATGGAAAACTGATGAAGTTAGATGTGACTGTGCCTGTAAATGCAACCGAAGTGTGTTCTGAGACAATGGCTTGTCCGATCACTGACGGTGGATTGATCAGGCAGTGTATGGACGACTCGTTGGTTATGTCTCCAAGCGTCAAGAGTGCTTGTGAAATGCAACGTCCTTATAGAGATTATGAGCTCAAAAAGTTGCATAAGAAACAAAGAAATGCGGAGAAAAAAGCTGAGAAGTGGACAGATGAGTATTGGGACTTAAGAGGTCCAAAATAAGACTCCCTAATTTCTTTAATAGTGAAAGTACAATTGGATAAGTTATAACATTTTTCCAAAAAAAAAGAAAGGTTATTAAATAATCTAATTAAATATGTTTTTTTTTCTTAAAATTTATTTATTAACAATTGGATCGACAGAACCTGATCCATATATAGTCTAAAACTCACCCTAAAATTTTTATGCTACCATAATATAGCCGGTAGAAATCGAACATTAATACCAAGTTTATAATTGGATCATCCTAGCCGTCAGACTGAAAACTACTCGACAATTAAATATAATTTTTGTGTTCAATTTTTTTTTAAATTTAATTATCTAATACACAATCCAATCTTCTTCCAAATTTCTTCCAAACTTCAAGTTCTATCATACAGGACTATGCGAGTCCTTGAGAGAATTCCGGAGAGGTATATATTTTAACTGTTAAATGCACTTTCCCAAATTTAGTTATGATATAATTTCATATTTTTATCTTTTAATTTGTGTCCAACACTGTCCTTATTAAAACCCTCGTGGTCTTTCCCATCAGTTTCAGACCAGAGTTTTGCAGGTTTTAGGTGTTACTTTGATGCATCATGGAAGAGCTCGAATATGGTATCAGGAATTGGATGGATGTGCTTTCCGGATTTTATTGAAGGAGTATGTAAGGGGGCTCGTGGTATTAGAAGAAGCCTCTATGCCCTTCATTCAAAAGTTGAAGCTTTGCTTTGGGCAATGAAGTCTCTCCTAGCCTTCTAATTCTTAGAAGTGGCTTTTGCGACAGATTGTGCAGATGTGATAAGGATCTTTATAGATCAGGAAGAGTGGCCGGCGTTTCGCCCTTACCAAAAGGACTTTGCTAGGTTACAATCTCTTTTCCATTTATTCTCTTTGCATCTAATTCCGAGATCTTTAAATCATATGGCTGATACTCTCGTCTGTAATGTTAAAGAGTTTTCCAATGGTTTAATGTTGTAATATTTTTATCTTCGTAATATCATAATTTGAGTTGACAAAATAAAAATAAAAAAATAGTTGGGTAACTATTATAGCAAAAAAAGTAATTAAGTCTTATGAATATTATTTTGACGTAAGTGTTTTTGTTATTATTATTTTGCCATCAAATATACCTTCTATTAATTAGATTCATATATTATATTATTCGTAATGAAATTACAGCGAGTCTTAGAATTTTGTAAAGATATAATGAAAAAGTTGCGTTCGGTTTTTGTTATTATGACTCGGAAGAAGAGAGAGAGAGAGCTGATCTTCAATTGGCCACCTCTTAAAATACGTTAGAAAGTAAAAATTGAATTTCTACAAACTTATAAAATTTTAGCTATTATACTTATTTTTTTATATACTATAAATACATATTCTGTAAAATTATAGTGAGCGGGATTTATAATTGGTTCCACTGAACTTCAACTTAAGTTTGAATAAGATTGTAAAAAAAACTTTCTGAACTTCAACATATATAAATATAGTATATATAAACCGTTAAAGACATGGAAGTGGCTTTTAATCTAGTGGTTGGTGGTAAGTCTATTAATTAAAAGGTAGGCGCACATGCATTCAGGGATCGAGTCCCACCGCCTACGAAATTTATGTAGGAATTTGGCTAATGGGCCGGCCATTGTGGCCCAATATTAATACTGCCGTCGACAAAAAAAAAACCCGTTAAAGACATGTATCAAAACAAATTCTAATTTTTTTTGGTCAAGAAACAAAATTCTAATTTAGTAACATATATAAGAAATCTATCTTTGCTAAAAATGTAGTGATATATATGATACAATTATATGTAAAATAATTGGTAATTAGTATGTAATATAATAAAAATGGAAACTAATAATAAAAATTGATATCAAAACGAAGCTATTTGGTGATCAATACCAAATATACGTTTGCTAAAATACCAATAAAGTTAAGATATAATACTTATTATTGTAAAACCAATTATAGTAACGTTTCATAATATCAGATCCAAATAATAAACAAAATCTGTTCTTCTTCTGACCAAAACGTCCTAATTATCTAAATGAATTTTCGTGCACAAAAAAATTTACAAAATCTGTTCTTTGATTTGGAGGTTTCTCTAAGAAACTAAACGATGAGACCTGCAACTATGAAGACTAACAACAAAGGTTTTAATCAGAAGCTTCATGGATCATATCATCAAAATATGAGTTTTCATACTAAATTCGCCATCACTATGATCATCATTATCGTCATCCTCATCTTTGGTTCTTGGATGAATATGGTACTAAAACTCTTTCACTTTTTTTTTCAACAATTAGATCGACAAGACCTGATTTATAGTTAAGTTTTTGTTCCGATGACAAATGAGAAATGATTATGTGCTTTTTTTTTTTTTGTTCATATAAGTTTGTAATAGGTATAAGTAGAATCCAAGTGTGGACAACACCAACATTGAGAACTAAAAAGACAAGCATCAGTTACACATTAAGATGCAACACCACACAAACATGTCTTTCAAATTATCCAACAAAGTTGGATCTAGAGAACTCTTCCTCAGAATCTTGTCCTGACTACTTCAGATGGATCCAACATGACCTAAAGGTATGGGAAGAGACAGGGATTACAAGAGAAACACTAGAGAGAGCAAAACCGCAAGCTCATTTTAGGTTAGTGATAAAGTCAGGGAGATTGTATGTTGATCAATACGAGAAAGCATATCAGACAAGAGATGTGTTCACAATTTGGGGAATACTTCAGCTTCTAAGAATGTATCCTGGTCAAGTCCCTGATCTTGAGCTTCTCTTCATGTGTCATGATGCACCTGTTTTTTGGGAAAAAGACTTTAAGCAACCAAATGCCACATGGCCTCCTCCACCATTGTTTCAATATTGTGGTCATAGCAAAGCTTACGGCGTCGTTTTCCCTGATTGGAGCTTTTGGGGTTGGTAAGTATAGTAAGTTTTTGATTATGCAAGCTCACTAGTATGGGGTCAGAGATCCTGATTCTTTCAAGTTTATATGTTTAACATTATAACCATAGCATTAGTCGGGTTCCCCCTGAGTAGTTTCGATATCAGATAGTAAGTTTCCGATAATGCAAGCTTACTAGTATGGTATCAGAGATCTCGACTCTTTCAAGTTTAGATGTTTAATATTAGATTATAGACTTCTAACTTAAAATCAATTGACAATGAGTAAAAATTCATATTTTATATATATTAGTTAGAATATTTTAGGATTTCGGTGTGGGTTGCGCCTGGTTGTCGATAAGGATCAGGTTAGAGAGTATGGATCGTGACTCTGATACCATATTAGAATATGGACTTCCAACTCAAAACTAATTGGCAATAAGATATTAGTTAGGACCTCTTCCAAATTTTGGTGTGAAATGTTATTTTCTAATATTTAATATGATATCTTTAGAATTAGTTAGATTAGTCCTAATTACTTTCGATATTAAAAAGTAAGTATTTATTTTCTTTTTCCTAAATCTCTAACCGGCTCTTACTGCCAAACCGTATAATTGATATAGGCCGGAGGTTAATCTAAAGGAGTGGACCAAGTTATCTACGGCCATTAGAGAAGCAAACGAAAAGCTGAAATGGAAAGACAGAGTTCCATACGCTTATTGGAGAGGGAACCATCATGTTTCATTAGAAAGAGTAAACCTAATGAAATGTAACTTCTCCGACAAGTATGATCCAATGGTTCGTCTCTATAAACAGGTATATATGTGTCAAAACACTACTAGAAAAACCTGATTTTAGACGGTATATATCATCTGGAATGCGTCTGGAATCGGTATTCCGGATGACATAACATTATCTCATGATTTAACAGAACATACATCTTATATGTGTTAGTAATGGTAATTTCAGTATTGGGACAAGGAGAGAGAGATAGGTTTCAAAACCTCAAAACTAGAAGACCAATGCAAACATAGGTATCTCATGAAGTACATGTTTAAACTTTGTTGGTGGTTTGGATAAGTTGATTCTTTGTTGTTCAAGTATTAACATTTTGGGATTTTGGATTGTGGCATTAAGGTACAAGATTTACATAGAAGGCCGTGCATGGTCGGTGAGCAAAAAGTATATATTAGCTTGTGATAGTATGACTTTATTGATTAAATCAGAGTACTACGAATTCTTTGGAAGAAGTATGGTTCCTTTGGAGCATTACTGGCCTATTAGATCTCAAGATAATTGTGGCGACCTCAAATTTGCTGTCGAATGGGGTAACAATAATACTGAGAAGGTTATCATTCTATTTTGTTCAACATCTTATATTTACTTAAGTAATATATTTACGATTAGGTTAATGACTTCCAACTCAAAACCTATGAATAGCAAAACGGGAATCTTATATATAATATAGTAGAATTATCTGTCTTTCTAATGTGAGATGCTTTTTGCATATTTTCTCGAGATGTGGGTGAGTGTTAGTCAAAAATGGCAATTTTGGAGATAGTAACTACTCGTGTTAGCATATGTTGGGTCAATTTAGGTTCTGATACCATGTTAGATATGTTGGGTCAACTACATATTTTCCCGAGATGTGGGTGGGTGTTAGTCAAAACCGACAATTTCAAAAATAACAACTAAACGTATTAGCATCTGTTGGTACTCAATTTAAGTTCTGATACCATGTTAGATGTGCTTGGAATCGTGCGATTTCTTGAAATAATATTACTCTTGACATATTATAGTTAGATTGACTCAGTCAATCATGATTTTGCTAATGATCTTATAAATTTATATATAGGCCCAAGAGATAGGAAGACGAGGAAGTGAGTACATGATGAAGAACCTAGAGATGAAGTATGTGTATGATTACATGTTGTATGTGTTAAAAGCCTATGGAAAGCTGATGAAGTTAGACGTGACTGTGCCTAAAAATGCGACTGAAGTATGTTCAGAGACAATGGCTTGTCCGATTACTGATGGTGGTCTGATTAGGCAATGCATGGACGACTCTTTGGTTATGTCTCCGAGTGTCAAGCCAGCTTGTGATTTGCCATCGCCTTATACAGATTATGAGCTTGAGAAGTTTCTTGAGAAACAAGTAACTGCAGAGAGGATGGTTGAGAAGTGGACTAATGAGTATTGGGAAGTCCAAAACAAGAGTCTTCAACAAAGGAAGTAATTAAGTGTAATTTATTAACGAGGTTGAACCCTAACTCTCTACGCTTCATGTATTGTTCTTCAATTCTAATATGTTTGAAATAATTGTAGTTCAGTCGTCTGATATACTATTATCGGTAAAGTTTTTTTTTATTTTTTGTCAACAATTGGATCGACAAGGCCCGATCTATAGCCTAGCCAAACACCCTAAAATCTTTTTTAATCCTACTAGTGTAGTGGGAAGGAATCGAACCTCAGTGCCCTGAGTCATTAGCTGGATCATCCTAACCACCTGTTTGAGAGTAACTCGGCTATTATGGGTAAAGTTAGTCGTGACCAACTATAATTTTATAGGGAGATTGACAAAAAAAAAATCTAAATTTTATTTAAAAAAACAAACAGATAATTTTTTGAAGATATTAGGATTTTTTTTCCAAACAATAAAAAATACTCTTAATAATGAATATATTATCATAAAAAAATTAGGTCAGTTTATAAAATACAAAATATTTTATTCTAATTTATATATAGAAGATCTATTTTTTTTATAAACATCACCACTACATTATTTTAGAACAAATTTCATCAACCTAATTTTTTTTATTTATAAGTCACACTTTGAAAACGATGGTGCAGACCGAAGTTAACGATAAAAAAATGTCACTACTTTATATAAAAATTGTAATATAAATTTTAAACAATTAGAGCAAAATAATGGAAACCTTGTTTGGTTGTTGCTAAATTAATTACAAGTTTTAAGTTAAATTAAACATTGACTAATCACTACAAGAAAAAATTGTATTGAAACGTAATATTTCGTCACATATGTGATTATCGGTAAATAGTTGCAATATAAACGTCACAAATGTATATGCGTAATAAAAACATCACAACACTAATAACGAAAAAAATATAATAAAAATTTCGTCACAAATTGTTAGGAAAGAAAGCCACAATGATCTTGACCAATTAATTAAAAATAACCATTAGAATTGAGGACCGATACATGCAAACTTGGAACTGTGGAAGGTTATACTAACTTTTTTTAATTTGCAAAATATTTTTAAAAAAGAATGACTCAACTAGTACAGAAGGATGATAAAACAGTCAAAACCGCAGTGGAATAGAGGATTTATCCAATCTGTTTCTCGAAGCTTACGTTTACAATAAGACCAGTAACATGACCAAATCGTGTTTAGGTAAGATTCGAATCTTGGGAACTGCGTTTTTGCCATATTCAGAAGCTGTTGGATTGCCTTATCCTTTAGAGAAAGAGAAAGGTTACTTCTTCTCCTTTGCATCCGCCATTGGAGGTGAGCTCGCTCTTAAAGTGTATGTTAGTGATAAACCCTTTCCCAAGTTACTTACTCCAATCCCTACAAAGAAGATTTCTTCTACACGAAGGCACAAATTCCAAAACACCCCTTCAACCGAGAAGAGTAATCCTAGCACGCAAGAACATCAGCAATCACCTCAACCGGAACCGCAACTGCTTCTACCGGAGCTACATCAAATGCAACTGCTGCCAGTTATGGAAGGTGCTCTATTTCACATGGCGAGGTTTAGTCCAACTATACCTGAAAGTTTGGGATTTAATCCAAATCCCCTAAATTATTCTATCAACAAAACAAAGCCGATTCTCTGAGGACGCAATCAAGTAAGACCTACTACTCATGATACTGTTGAGCCAACAGAATTTTTCTTTGTTGAAATCTTGAAAGCTAAAAATCTTCAACGCATGGACCTAACTTGAAGTTTAGATCCTTACGTGAAACGGGCGGAGAAGTTATATATAGTATAGTAGAATTACCTGTTTTTCTAATGTGGGATATTCTTTACATATTTTCTTGAGATGTGGGTGGAGTGTTAGTCAAAACCGACAGTTTCAGAAATAACAACTAAATGTATTAGCATCTATTGGTACTCAATTTAGGTTCTGATACAATGTTAGATGCGCTTGGAATCGTTCGATTTCTTGAAGTAATATTACTCTTGACATATAATAGCTAGATTGACTCAGTCAATCATGATTTTGTTGATGATCTTATAAATTTATATATAGGCCCAAGAGATAGGGAGACGAGGGAGTGAGTACATGATGAAGAGTCTAGAGATGAAGTATGTGTATGATTATATGTTGTATGTGTTACAAGGCTATGGGAAACTGATGAAGTTAGATGTGACTGTGCCTAAAAACGTGACTGAAGTGTGTTCAGAGACCATGGCTTGTCCGATTACTGATGGTGGTTTGATCAGACAATGTATGGACGAGTCGTTGGTTATCTCTCCAAGCGTCAAACAAGCTTGTGATTTACCACGGCCTTATACAGATTATGAGATGAAGATGTTACTTGAGAAACGAGTAAGTGCGGAGAGGATGGTTGAGAAGTGGACTAATGACTATTGGGTGTAAGGTAATTGTGCTGAATGATTCTATTAGATTAATGTAATCATACATATATACACGTAGAAAGCATAGTAAACTAGGTATTAGACATTTACATATATATCCTTTCCTATACACCCCCACAAGATGACGATACATGTTGTGTAACGCCAATTTTGCTTGTTAATTCTTCAAATCGTGGTTTCGGAAGAGATTTTGTCAAAGCATCGGCAAGCTGAGACTTTATCGATATGTGAGTGACTCTAAGTGCCTTGGACTGTATTTTATTTCGGAAAAAATGGTAATTGAGTGCAATGTGTTTCATCCTTGAATAGAACACAGGGTTAGCACAAAGATAGGTTGCCCCAAGGTTGTCGCAATATATGACCGGAGATGTTGGCAAACAAATTTTCAGCTCAATGAGTAGAGAACATAGCCATGTTACCTCTGATGTAGTTGCAGCTACGGCACGGTATTCGGCCTCTGTGGATGACCGAGCCACACCAGTTTGTTTCTTTGAAGACCATGCCACAGGTGTGCTTCCAAAGTAAACCACATATCCCGTTGTAGAGACATAATTATCTGGATCACCTGCCCAATCCGCATCCGAAAATGCATGTAAAGTAGGATTAGAATGTGATTGAATGTAGATACCGTGCGTGATAGTCCCAGCCAGATAACGTAGAACCCTTTTGGCCGCCTGCCAATGAATATCTGTTGGACAGTGCATGAATTGAGAGAGTTTGT